>OY723397.1:3523606-3768744 GCA_963210295.1 Ophion ellenae | reverse complement strand
CCATCTAGGTGTATATCTCTCCTTAAGGCAGTAGTCTGGTCTAGAGCGAGATTTTTGACGTCATTTTTGGATTGGAATAACTTTTAAACCGTCGAAGTTGCCTCGATGAAATTTTACATATGAATTTGTTGTTCCTTTGAGAATGTATCTACATTAAAAAATAAAATTATTTTAAATATTTTCATGTAGTTTTTTATTTTTTTACAACGTGGTCCGCCGAAAACCGCCTCAACCGGCGCCCACTCTGGGAGATGTATGCATCTGAAAAATATATATATATATATATATTCTCAATCTGTATGAGTATTCTGAGCACTGGTAGCAGAATTAGTACTTAAAAAAATTTTGTTACAAAATGGCGGCCTGTTAAACTTTGATTAACGATATTTCATACATTTTCGGGTATTCGACGAGTTATAAAATGTGGGCAAAATTATTGTTCGACTCAATTCTGCTACCAGTCCTCGGAAAGAGGCTACCGAAGGTATGTGCGAAATTTGAGCTCGATCGGTCAATTAGTTATCGAGATATCGCGGGCGCCGATTTGAAAAACATAGTTCTGAGATAAACGCGTTCAAAGTTTTGATACCGTTAGGGGAGGCTTGCGCGCGGCTTGCTTATAATTTCTATTGCTCTGCTAATTTTTGAAATATCAATAAACGGTTTTCACGAGCGTATTAAGAAAGGTCTAAGGAATAATAAAAAATAAAAAAAATCGATTTTGTCAAATTTCTAGACTACTGCCTTGAGAATTGATTTTACGTCAATTTTGAAATTTGTCCAGACAATGTTATACGTTCTACATCATTTACAGTCAACTGTGTAGACTTTCGCTGGCATAATCTTGACGAAATTGGAGCAAAATGACTTTTTAATGAATAAAAATTCTTTAAATAATTCGTCGATTTATTGAAAATTTTGAAATATTTAAACCTTCATTGCCGAATTATTTTGACGGTGTTAAGATTTTCGGAGTTTTCGTCTCTCGTGTAAAATTCTTTCGGAGTTTTGAGCGTTCTGACCATTCAAGGTTCGGAATTTCAACCCATCCCCTCCTGTCGAATCATTCCAGTCGTCGTTCTGTCAATTTGCGAGCAAAAGGAGAAAAAATATCTCCGGAAAAATTGACACAAAGTCTAATCAGGGATAATCCAATGCTGCATGGAAGATGGTGAAGAAAGCGGGCTTGAAGGGTTGAAGGAGCTCCCGGGCGTGTCGTAAAAATTAACGAAACGCGTAGGAGAAAGTTCAACGTCTGTGAATCGGAATATTACATCAGGAAATTTCATAAATTCCCTTTAGAAAGCTCCAGAGGCGTTTCCTCCCCGCGTTATTCCCCTCCCTCCGTATCTGTCGTCTACCGGAAATTCGCTCTCGTGTTTTTTCCTCTGAAATAATAATAACGACCGCGGACTCTGCGCAAATCCGTCTAGAGAATCTGCCTGTTCGAGACGGCAGAGAAGATGAATAAAACGTTCCAAAAGATAAAGCACCCCTTTCATTTAGCCCGCACATACACACGTGCGAGGGCGAAAAAATCAGTTTTTCGAACCAAATGGTCGAAATGAACAATCCCTATTAACGACGAGAGAGTGACGAATCAACGGTGCACAATAATAAAAATATATTGGTTGATTCAAATAAATGTCTGATCGCGGAGTGCCACCGATATATAAGATTGTTACATTACTATAAAATATTGGAAAATGTGATTGATTCAAATATCATTATTTTTATTTGAAAATCTCTTCTGTTCTCTGAATATCTACATTAGCCTTCAAATAAAATTATATTCTATTGGAATCATTCCATACACAATCCGTAGATGTATGGATGGAATAATTAAGCGGTTGCTACAACATTTTTTATTTCGTACAAAAATATAACCAATAGAATTAATTATTTCTTCACTGCATCGAAACGAATATGCCATGGGACGCAAGTTTTTCAATTTCTTTTAAATCTATATAAATAAAAAGAGAAGTCCTGACTGACTGACTGACTGACTCATCAACGCCCAGCCCAAACCCTTGGACCTAGAAAGCTGAAATCTTGCACTAAGGTTCCCTTTATAATGTAGACAAGGAATAAGGAAGGATTTTTCGAAATTCAACCCCTAAGGGAGTTAAATTGGGGGTGAAAGTTTGTATGAAAAATCTTATTCCTTGAGTTAATATACTTGAAAACTTAACACAAATAAATTATAGAGTAAATTATAAACTTTGTCACTTTTATTTTTCCTAAACTACCCCCTAAGAGGGGATTTGGGGGTATCAAAGTTTGTATGGAAGAATTTTAACGCGCGGTTCGATTAACTCGAAACTCAGTATTTATGCTTGAGAACAAAAATAAAGGGTAACGTGTATCAGGGTTTTTCGAAAATCGACCCCTAACGGGTTAAAAAGGGATAGTCATTTTTACAGGGGAGGATTTTATCGCGGGGCTTATCTTCTTTGAAACATCTTCTTTGATCTTATTTGAAACTTGACACAAATACTTGCCTATGTAATAAAGTTTGTCATTAAGGGGTTTAGGGGGGGGGGGGTGGTTAACGGGGATTATTTACGTAACTATTTTTTTCTAATTCTCACAGGATAGAGAATAAAGAGGATTTAATATTTTCACTTTAAAGTTGCCTTCATATTTGCCATTTAAGTAGGTAATTTTCCGTCCCGTTATTAGGTTATATTATTAGGTTTTAGAGATTTTATCCTCCATCAATCATATATCAATCCGCGCGCCGCTCCTCGGATACTATATAAGCAGTGCGAGAAGACATTGTTTACCTAGATTAACAAATGGGGTACTTTTAATCACGGTGGTATGTTCCCGTGGGATATTTTCCGACATCCACGCGGGCGAAGCCGCGGGCAAAAGCTAGTCTTAAATAAAAAGTGAGCATAAGAATATGATCATCCACGATAATAGTGGAGAGAATATCAGATATCCAATGGAATATCCATGGAGAGAATATCAGATATTCAACTGATAAGAGCAGATACTATACTCTGATTTTAGCCACATGCCAAGAAGCGATACTCTTTAGAGCTTCTCCGGCGTTTAACGGAGACTTTGTCCTTGGAGTGCCATATTTCAGGTGTTCACATTTTATTTTTTTTAAAGGAAACGAGTAAAGCTTTTTGAGTGCGGTTTTTTTCTTGCTTTTATTCATGATATACTGAACGTTAAAAAAAAATTTTGAAATAAAAAAACCAAAATTGCGGCCGTTGCAGCTCCGCGAAAACAGTTCCTCAAATCGCGGGAGGTAAACGGCTGACATCACTGCCCCCTCTTTGTTGATCTGAAACACAAATTCAAAGCATATTATCAATCTGTGACCCTTTGGTCATGGAATGACGGATGGGTTTTTCGTTTAGTACAAATTTCGGAAAATGGCGGCAATTTAAAAAAAATCGAATTTTCGCGTTTTTTTTCGCATAAAAAGATAAATAATAAATGCAAAAATGTATCTATCGAAAAAACGATCCGTCATTCCGTGAAGACATATTTTCTGAGTATGCTCTCCAAATTTCAGGTCGATATGTTAGTTACAGCGGTCAGGAGAATGTCAGCCATTTTTAAAAACGTGTTTTCGAGAAAAACGCGTTTAAAGTTTTGTAATGTGTTTACACAAATGTGTTTATAATTACCGCTATTCGGCAATGCCTGGTCCATAGAGGCATCCCTCCTCTTCTTCTAGCTGCTCATGTTGAGCCGCTAACATCTCCCGCTGCTCTTTCAAGGACAAAGTCTCCCTTAAGTGCATTTTCGGTTCGCGTTACGCTTACGAGAAACGAGCGCGCGTGCGGCTTCTAGCGGTTATTCCGTGAACTGCCGGATTTGGTTGAATTTTTTCAACCAAATGCGCAAGAAACATACTATTTTCGCACAATTTTTTAACCAATTCAGACATTTGCTTAATATTTTTCAATCAAAATAAAATATTAATATTTTACCGAATAATGGACTTGGAAATCAATATCGGATATGGTGAAAAAAATGGAATAACATATTTACTCAATAGAAATTTTATCTGAATCAAACGAGCGAAATACAATTTTTCTTGTGTACTCGAATCAACAATATTCATGTTATGAATAGAAACGCTTTTTTTGTTCGTTGCAGAAAATGCATTTAAAACTGTATAATTTGTTCGCGATAATTTTTTAGATAGTTTCAATAATATATTGTTCTCGGCTAACAATATATCTCTTGAATAAAGTTTTTTTTTTAATTTTATCATGTTATCGAAGTCAATAGCGTTTTGTTTGGACTAATAAATCCGATTATTTACACCAATAATTTTACAATTGAATCAACGAAATTGCATTCAATAACACCAATGATATTGGAGCAATGATTTTTTTCTCAGTGTGGCCATAGAATGGAAAATTTAACGAATGGCCAACTTTTTTTTCTCACGCAAAAGCTTTGAATCGAAATTTGGGGGCCGGGTTGAAATTCCGCACTTCGAATGATCAGAACGCTCAAAACTCCGAAAGAATTTTACACGAAAGACCAAAACTCCGAAAATCTGAACACCGTCAAAATAATTCGGCTATGAAAGTTTTAAAAGTTTCAAAATTTTCAATAAATCGACGAATTATTTAAATATTTTTTGTATTATTAAGAAGTGATTTTTACTTCAGATTTGAAATTTTTCTAGACAATGATATACGTTCTACATCATTCACAGTCAACTGTGTAGACTTTCGCTGGCATAATCTCGACGAAATTTGTAATTTCGGAACATTAAAATTAGGAATTTTAAACCGTCGGAGCATTCAAAGTTCGGAATTTCAACCCGGCCCCAAAATTTGAGCCCGTTTAGGTCCCGGAAAGAAGACCATTTCGACTATCTATACACGCGCAGTAGGATATTAGTGTAAAGTTCACGAGGACTCGACAGGTGCTTAAAGTTCTTTAAACGAATCGGCTGAATAATAAAAGTGGGGCGAGATGCGCGAAAGGCTGGGGGCTTAAAGGGGTTTGAGGGTTGACAGTGACGATACAGAGGCAAGTTTCTCCTCGATAATAACAAAAGCACGGAGGCGCAAGCCTCGGCTCATTTGTTATTAACGCGTTCTCTCGTACACTGGAAGGAAAACGAGAAGGGATGAAGGGGGGAGAGTTCCGGCTGTACCAAAGTACAGGCAACTTTGAACACGACTTCACACTTTGACTGGTGCTCTCTCTCTCTCTCTCTCTCTCTCTCTCTCTCTCTCCCTCGGCCTCTCTCTCTCTCTCTCTCTCTCTCTCTCTCTCTCTCTCTCCCTCGGCCTCTCCGTTACTCAGACGACGTCTTCGTAAATCCAGATAATTATCAGCCAAAGTTCTCTCCTCGAACAACTTCAATTTCATCCCTTCCCGTCGCTCCGGCTGTACTGCAAAAAGCGATGAAAGCCTCGATAAACTTAAATCCGTTCGAATATTCACTCAAAACCCCTCAAAAACAAATATTAACGATCAAGCCGATAATGCCGATGAATTGTTCTATTTTTCGAAGCCCAAAAAATATACACGGAGAAAAAAAACATTGATCCAATATCATTGGTGTTATTGAATGAAAATTCGTTGATTCAATTGTAAAATTGTTCGTATAAATAATCGGATTTATCAGTCCAAACAAAACGCTATTGACTTTAATAACATGATAAAATTAAACGTTTTTTTTTTTTCATTCAAAAGATATATTGTCAGCCGAGAACATTATATTATTGAAAGTATCTAAAAAATTATCGCGAACAAATTATATAGTTTTGAATGCATTTTCTGCAGCGAACAAAAAAGCGTTTCAATTCATAACATGAATATTGTTGATTCGAGTACACAAGAAAAATTGAATTTCGCTCGTTTAATTCAGATAAAATTTCTATTGAGTAAATATGTTATTTTATTTTTGTCACCATATCCGATATTGATTTCCAAGTACATTATTCGTTAAGATATTAATATTTTATTTTGATTGAAATATATTGAGCTAATGTCTGAATTGGTTAAAAAATTATGCGAAAATAAAATTTGTTTCTTGCGCAATTGATTGAAAAAATTCAACCAAATCATGGCCGAGCGCCGCCGAAATTATAGGTGTAAGGAAACCCGTAGTTCTCGGAGTAACCGCTAGAAGCCGCGCGCGCGCTCGTTTCTCGTAAGCGTAGCGCGAACCGAAAATCTACTCAACGGAGACTTTGTCCTTGGAGTGCCATATTTCAGGTGTTTACATTACATTTTTCTTAAAGGAAACGAGTAAAGCTTTTTGAGTGCGGTTTTTTTCTTGCTTTTATTCATGATATACAGAAGGTTGAAAAATTTTTTTTTGAAAACAAAACCAAAATGTCGGCCGTTGCAGCTCCGCGAAAACAGGTCCTCAAATCGCGGGAGGTAAACGGCTGACATCACTGCCCCCTCTTTGTTGATCTGAAACACAAATTCAAAGCATATTATCAATCTGCGACCCTTTGGTCATGGAATGACGGATGGGTTTTTCGTTTAGTACAAATTTCGGAAAATGGCGGCAATAAAAAAAAATCGAATTTTCTCGTTTTTTTCGCATAAAAAGATAAATAATAAATGCAAAAATGTATCTATCGAAAAAACGATCCGTCATTCCGTGAAGACATATTTTCTGAGTATGCTCTCCAAATTTCAGGTCGATATGTTAATTACAGCGGTCAGGAGAATGTCAGCCATTTTTGAAAACGTGTTTACGAGAAAAACGCGTTTAAAGTTTTGCAATGTGTTTACACAAATGTGTTTATAATTACCGCTAATCGGCAATGCCTCGTCCATAGAGGCATCCCTCTTCTTCTTCTAGCTGGAGGGATAAAAAAAATTGATTTTTTGCAAATTTCAAGGACAAAGTCTCCCTTAAACGCCGGAGAGACTCTAAAGAGTATCGCTTCTTGGCCTGTGGCTAAGATCAAAGTGTAGTTTCTGTTCTTATCAGTTGAATATCTGATATTCTCTCCATGGATATTCCATTGGATATCTGATATTCTCTCCACTATTATCGTGGATGATCATTCAAATGCTCACTTTTTATTTGAGATTTAAAACAAATTGAAAAACTTACGTCCCATGGCATATTCGTTTCGATGCAGTGAAGAAATAATTAATTCTATTGATTATATTCTTGTACAAAATAAAAAATGTCGTAGCAACCGCTTAATTATTTCATCCATACATCTACGGATTGTATGTAGATCATTTCGATAGAATATAATTTTATTTGAAGGATAATGTAGATATTTAGAGAACAGAAGAGCTTTTTCAAAAAAAATAATATGTTATTTAAATAAATCATATTTTATGGTTTAAAAACAATCTTATATCAACCAATAGATTTTTTTTATCCAATTCGTTTTTTTTTCTCAGTGTACCTATACCGAATAAAAAAGAAAAAAAATCGGTCGAATTTTTGTTTTTTTTTTTCGAACATTGGTGCGACAATCACGCGAGGCGCCATCTTCCACCCAGGTGTAAGGGATAAAACGAGCATCACGTACCGCTGCCATTTTACGAGAGCATGAATTCGAGAGAAATGCGGCGTTTTTCAGGCCTTCCCTACGGATGTAAACATACACGAGACGATACGCGATAGCTTATGATATTTCGCCCTCCGGGTATTTGGCGTTTTGCACCTCCTCCCCGGCCGAGAATAAAACGTCGCACGGCCTCGTACGTGCGCATGAACAGTTTCGAGAAACACGTACGAGATAGGACTTTTGCGGGATTCAGGTGAGCGACTATTTTATCGACTCGTAGGGATAGCGTCGCGAATTTTCAGCGGACCTCAGATGGCCCGAGAGAACCTTTGGGAATAAAAGGGAATAAAAGCAAAAGCAGCTCGGGAAGAATGCAGAGAGCGTCAACAATTTGACCAAAATTCCAGAAGAGACAATCTTTTTCAACCTCCCCATTTACACTCTACTTGTGGAAAATAGTTTGAAGAAAACATTAAATAATAAACGTAAAAAAAACTTGAATTAAACATAAAATAATAAACGTACAAAAAACGTAAAAAAAACTTACTCCCCCAACGTAATATCACTTACTATAATGGAATGAACAACTTCATGGTGAAAAAACAAATGTTCCCATCGAAATTGAGGTGGTGCCCCACTTATGCATAATTACCAAAAGCTATTTAAAAACAAGCTTTTATTGACTGTACTGTACTAAAAAGTATACATGAGGCATTCCACGTCACTTCAGCCAGTAAAAAAAAATCCACAAATAATTTTGAAAAATCGAGTTACTTTATTGAAAAATATTCACCGAGTGTCGAAATTTTTTGTAAAATTCCGACGTTTTTTTTCTCGTTGATTACCATTTTTTAACATTTTTCCGTTCAAATGGCTGTATCTTTGGCAGAATTTGACGTATTTACATTCGTAAAAAACGAAAATGTGCGTCTTTTTATAGCCGTCCAAAAAAAAATTAATTTAGATTTCATTGAGCAAGACGAACGTTCGTTTCAGGGCAAAATATGCAAAAATATTTTTTTTCTCCAGAAACGACACTCGTTATTTTATTTTTTAAGATTTCCCCAAATTGTGAATACGAAAAACGGATTTTTGGTATTTTTGCTACATGTAGTACTCGTTGCTACATGCTACATGTAGTACCTCGTGCTAACTTTGCGCCCATTTCCAAGTGGATCATTTCGGGATTCGCTTGATGCGTTTTGTATTACACGCTTGGGTGTAGTATTTCTATGCGTATTTGGTGTGTTATTTGATTATTTTTTCTACACTGCACGCGTGTTGGTTCAAGGCCCGTCACAGCCCATCCACTAAATACATCGAATATTTCGTAAATCCAAAATAAAATGAAATACTAAACTCAGAATTTCACCTCAATGATTCTTTTTATTATTATTCGTCATTCTCCCCCCCCCCCATGGAAATTTATATACGCAAAAATATACTGCAAATTTATTTGATTAATAATTGTAATATATGTGAAATGTATGCCACATATTGAAAATATATGTTGCATATGTGTGCCAAATTCTAATTTTCGTAACGCTTTTATATATGAGATGTATATGCGTGGTATTACTGTATATCAATGTATGATATATCAATGATATACGTAACATTTACCCTGCATATATACCACATATATTTAGCATATATGTTGCATATACACTGCATACATACCACATATATACTGCATAAATGGTACATATATGCCACATATATACAGATATGCGTAGCATATCTGTACATAGTGTTTATATGTAATAGCGTACTTTAACTGTGAGTTAAGTTTTTTTAAGTTTAAGTTTTACGTTTTATTAAGTTTAACTGTAATAGTGTTTATACACAGCATATATTTTTTGTCAGGAATATGTATCAAAAATGTATGCGTCATATATGACGCATAAATGACAGATATATGAGTCATATATGACGCATACATTTTTGATATATTTTTCTGACAAAAAAATACATTGAAAATATATCGAAAATATATGCGTCGTATATGCCTCATATATGCATCATATATAGTGTTTATACGTAGCATATATGTTTTGGTCGGAAAAATATATCGAAAATATATGGGTCATATATGCGTCATATATTTGGTGCATATATACTGAATATATACGTATTATTCTATTTTTCGTCACTATATATGCGACCGATATATATATATATGTAGCATATATTTTCTGCATATATTTTACATACATAAATTTCCATGGGGGTATTGTATGATCCTTGGAGCGTCGTAAAAAAATCTGCGTATACGGTACCCACTGGCGTTTGTTTGGCAATGTTTTAGCCAACCCAAACAAAATGGCAGACGTTTGAACATGATTAGTGATTTTTGGGCCAAAAATTAGTTATTATTTTGGCTATAAAACAAAAACTAAGTAACGGAAAAAAAATCCTATGACAAGTACTAGATAATGGTGTATAGAATAACCACAAAAAACCTCATGGCAATCGGTTCATTGGTTTTCGAGAAATTTTGGGTACCAATTTGAAAAACGTGGTTTTGAGAAAAACGCGTTTGAAAATTTGGGAATGAATGAATCATGAAATTTGTCAACTTGCATGGAATCATCGATATCAGGCCCATAGCGTAGCTCTTCTACGGTCGACGGAATGTTCATAGCTTCTGAATCCTCGACCTCGATCATCTAGGTGTATATCTCTCCTTAAGAAATGACTTTTCAGTGAAAAATTTCGTTATAACTGCTCATAAACTGCTCATGAAATGAAAAGTTTGCGATTTATAAGAAATTCCGTACGTACTTCTCTGCGGAATGCAATTAGGAACATAACTTTTAAGGGGGGATTGTCTTTTTTTTCGCAAAATTTACCGCTTTTTGGGAATTTTTTTGTGAAGAAAGTATACAACGGAAAACTTGTGAAACTTGGCATATAGTTTTATTGATCTGTTTACTACATACGAAAAATTTTTTAAACAATTTCATCAAAAAATCCGCCTCCCACCCCCCTCGACGCGCGATGGTCCTTTTTTTATGGTGTGCACGATTACAGCCTTCACGTTCATCCTGCAACAAAAACCCAAAAAGCATTTTACTTTAGACACATATAGCTATCGTTCGATGAAGGGAAAAAAAAATTGACGATTTGGTAACGTTTTGAACTTGAAGTATCGATTTTTCGAAAAAAATTGATCGATTTTTTGTTATAAATAAAAAACTATTAAACGTATTGCTTTTTTGCTTCATCAAACGATAAAAGGATGTCAGCTGAGCATTCTGTCCAAATTTGAAGGCAATCGGTTGAATAGTGTTTGAGAAATCGTGCACACCATCAAAAAAGGACCATCGCGCGTCGAGGGGGGTGGGAGGCGGATTTTTTGATGAAATTGTTTAAAAAAATTTTTGTATGTAGTAAACAGATCAATAAAACTATATGCCAAGTTTCACAAGTTTTCCGTTGTATACTTTCTTCACAAAAAAATTCCCGAAAAGCGGTAAATTTTGCGAAAAAAAAGACAATCCCCCCTTAAATTTGAAGTAAATCGAGTGAAAATTGTTGACGTTATTTGTCACGACAATTGGAAAAAAGCTGTTTCGAGAAGTTACGAGTATCCGGCCATATTGTACATCGAAAAAAAAACCGTCTAACAATTTGACATTGATACTAAATAGATGTGTAATTAATTTTATGAGTGAACCACTTTTTCATACGAAAAAAATGGTTAAATTCGCACATGGTTTTATACCCGTTACTGTGGCCTAAGGCCTTAAAAGATGGATTACAAATTTCGAAGCGAAAAGCCAGACGAACGAACGTAGAAAGTTAAATAAAAGCTTGTAGAAAAAGACATTTGTAGACGAGTCGTATTTAGAAAAAATTCAGCCCGACATTAATAATTTGGATCAATTTGAAGCGTTTGATGAATCTCGCGAGCTCGATTAATAAAAAATGTAATAAAATCCGAATCCTTTCAGCGTTCCTCGCTCAATTGAATCCCAAGCGTTGCTACCGCCGTTCACGTGTAAAATTAATCAGATCAGGTTTATTCGATACGGGAATGAAATTGGCGCGAGTCAAGTCCGTCTGACCGCACAACGACCATAACTACTTGTTGCAATTATATCCGATTTCTTCATCCCTGGGAACCCCACAATTTTTCCTCGGTCTCCGCGGTAACGTCAGTCTCGAACAATGACGATAAAAAAAAAGCTTAAGGTTAGAGTACTTTTCGGAGCGTCGGGTTTATCGGGGATATTACGATATCTGTGGCCCCAAAGTTTTGGCCATGCAGTCTTTATATTTGGCCCAAAATAAGACTTTTCAAGAATACAAAAAATCGAAAGTCGGCTTTTAAGGGGGTGAAACAGAGGTTTGAAATTTTTTATGAGGCGGAGTATTTGGGGATATTACGGTATCTGTGGCCCCTAATTCTGACCACGCAGCCATCACATGTGACCCAAAATAAGACTTTTTTGAGGAGTGGTAAAAATCGAAATTCGATCCTTAAGGGGTTGATACAGGGGTTTTAAAGTTTGTATGGGACATCATATTTTTTTTTGACAGATTTGCTTGAAACTTGTTGTAAATACTCTACAATACAAATAATTGAACACGTATTTCTGCATTTCCTAAAAGTGGACCCTTAAGAGAGTTCAACGGGAGGGTAAAAGTTTGTATGAGACAACATATTTTTTTGTCAGATTTACTTGAAACTTGGCATAAATACACTAAAATACAAATAATTAAACACGTATTTCAACAATTTATGAAGTTTAACCTTTAAGGGGGTTAAACGGGAGTGTTAACGTTGATAAGAGAAAACATATTTTTTTACCAGATTTACTTGAAACTTACCAAATTGATTTGATATAGAACACTAGATGTTTTCCTCTGTGTTTGGTGCGTGTAGACAGTCAAGTAGTACTTTTTTAGCCCCTTAACTGTGTTTGTTTCAGTTGGCATAAATATACCAAACAAATACATGTGTAATTATTTGTATTGGAGTGTATTTATACCGAGTTTTGAGCAAATCTGACCAAAAAATATGTTGTCTCATATAAACTTTGAAACCTCCGTTTCACCCCCTTAAGGGTTGAATTTCGATTTTTACCACTCTTGAAAAAAGTCTTATTTTGGGTCAAATATGAAGACTGCGTGGTCAGAATTAGGGGCCACAGATATCGTAATACTGCCGGTTTATCGTTACGCGGGGGGCGGGGGTTAAGCTTCCGCCGGGGCGTCTCGAATTTCTCCAAAAGACGTCGAGAAGCAATCGGAGAGTTACTTGGAAACTCGTTCCCTCGCTGAGAGCCCAAAGTAACTCGCTTAATTGGCGACGTGCATGGGTCGTCGTCGCGACGGCGGCTGGCTCGTGTCCCGATTCCGTCAATCTCCCACACCGATTACCATAAACCTGTGACTCTTTCCTCCCTTCACCTTCCCCGGCGCCAATTTAAATATACATTTTATCCATTCGGTCAAATGAAATATTCATCCGACGAGCGAATCTCGCAGCCACCGACGACCGGGACTTTGCGCCGCGTTTCGACATATATTTTTAACACGTGCTACATCTTCAGGCCCCCCGCGACGATCCGACTGCCGATCGTCTCGGTGAACCGGCCAACCAAATATTTCGACGCTATTTTCCGGTGACGAAAAAAAATTCCGCAACGTACGTTGGGGGTTAAGGGGCACTTTGGAGCCACGAAAAAAAAGGCTATTTACGCGATTTTTTTTTAGGATTTTATAAAAGATATGAGTATAAAAGTTGTTGGGCTTCATAAATAAAGTCTTGAAATACATTTTGAAAAAATTTAATTCATTTTTATTCATTTTTTAGTACAAAAACTATAGTTTAACGTAACCCCTTAAAAATAGATTCTGGGTAGCTCCATCACAACTCGACGACGGCTTGTCTGAAACCAAAAAATCAAAGTCCATTAGATTCAGTATGACACCAGCTACAATAAAAAAATGGCAGATGAAAAACGAAAAAAGTAAAAAAAAAACACGTTTTTTCGCAGTTTATCGCAAAAAAATGTAAAAATCAAAATTTTAAAATCATCGAGAGTCATCTTGTTGCGAATCGTGTTTACAATATGTGGTTCGAGCTCGGATTTTCATAAAATTTGGACACAATATTTCTGAATGTGTGTACTTTCGGAAACAGTAGAAAAAATCAATTTTTTGAAATTTTCAAAGTGGACTGGCCCCTTAAGACGTGTTTTTTTTTCTTGGCGAGCCAAGGGAAAAAATATCGGGAAATTGTACATTGGTGCGGGGGATCGATCGATTAGTCGGGTGGACATTGGTTGCACGGAACCCGCTCGATAAACCCGTTTCTATCCGGACTGCTCTTTCGCTTCATATTTTCGTGCGCAAAGACAAGTCTGCTGAAATCGATTTTCGGAACTTCCCACCCTCGTACAGTGAGCAAAAAAACCAATTGAATCAAAAAAATATATTGGGTGATTCGAATAAATGTCTGATCACGGAGTGCCACCGGTATATGAGATTGTTACAATATTACAAAATATTGGAAAATGTGATTGATTCAAATGACATATTATTTTTATTTGAAAATCTCATCTGTTCTCTGAATAGTTTAAATTCAAATAAAATTGTAATAAAAGTATTCAAATAAAACTTCAAATTCAATAATTCTATTGGAATCATTTTATATACAAACCGTGGATGTAGGGATTAAATAATTAAGCGGTTGCCACAACATTTTTTATTTCGTACAAAAATATAATCAATAGAATTAATTATTGCTTTACTACATCGAAACGAATATGCCATGAGACGTAAGTTTTTCAATTTGTTTTAAATCTTAAATAAAAAGTGAGCATTGGAATGATCATCCACGATAATAGTTTCTGGATTTAGAGTTTCTCCGACGTTTAAGGGGTGAGATGCAGTTGAGGCTTGGAAAAACGAGCATTTTCAAGAATTTCTCTTTTAATAGTAATTAAGATTGTTTTACAAAAGTGGTCACACAGACTTTTTATGTTATATTTCGACTTGAGTTGTACAAATTATCAAAGAAAAATATTGATTATTTGTAAAAAATATCGTAAAATTTTGTAAAATAATTTGTAAAATTTTCAGGGAATATTTTCGAAACATCATACTTCAAGAAAATGTTTAAAAAATCGATTTTTTGAAAATTCAGACTGCACCTCTTAAGTAGATTTTCAGTTCGCGGTACGCTTACGAGAAACGAGCGCGCGTGCGGCTTCTAGCGGTTACTCCGAGAACTACGGGTTTCATCACACCTATAATTTCGGTGGCACTCGGCCATCATTTGGTGGAATTTTTTCAACCAATTCAGACATTTGCTTAATATTTTTCAATCAAAATAAAATATTAATACTTTAACGAATAATGTACTTGAAAATCAATATCGGATATGGCGAAAAAAAATAAAATAACATAATTACTCAATAGAAATTTCATCAGAATCAAACGAGCGAAATTCAATTTTTCTCGTGTACTCGAATCAACAATATTCATGTTATGAATTGAAACGCTTTTTTTGGTCGTTGCAGAAAGTGCATTGAAAACTATATAATTTGTTCGCGATAATTCTTTAATCTTTTGAATGAAAAAAAAACGTTTAATTTTATCATGTTATTAAAGTCAACAGCGTTTTGTTTGGACTAATAAATCCGATAATTACACCAACAATTTTACAATTGAATCAACGAAATTGCATTCGATAACACCAATGATATTGGATCAATGATTTTTTTTCCCAATGTATTACGGGCGTAGCGAAGAAAACCGTCGTCCTCAGCGAGGAAAAAGAGTCTCCTCGCATACAAGAACGAGACAAAAATGCTCACCTTTTTTTCTTCTCTCGTTGCAGAGCCGAATACTGGAAGACGCGTCCATCATGTGCAACTCGTGGTCACCGAGGCACAATGTGAGTACAGTCGCGATTCTTCCTCAAATCCCATTTCGAGTGAAACATTATCGGACATTTATTTGATTCCCGGACACAATAAACTGTCGTTTCTATAAAACTTTTACAGCTTCATATTTGAGTGCTATTTTAAATGGCACTGGGGAGAATAAGATTTGTTGCAATGACCGAAAAATTAGAGTGGCAAGAACAGTGCAGGGTGAAAAGTATAACGAGGGAGACACATTATACGACCCTCTACTTACGGTTTATATATTTTTATTTGTTTTCTTTTTTTTTGTGTGTACCAAACGCTCCCGAGTTGCGAAATGTTTACGGCGTAGATGTGTACCGCGTTCTCTGCCGGATATATATATATATATATATATATATATATATATATATATATACACGCATAGGTTACGTTGACATAAAGTCTCTAACTCGTGGTTACGATTATAGCCAGGAAGGATATTAATTATTTAAACATACGATGAGCGAGAGGATCGTATCTTCTCGTCCCACCCCCTACTCGCTCTCTCTCTCTCTCTCTCTCTGCCACTCTCTTTACGAACGTCCAAGAGCAACGACGAGTATTATATATATATATATATATATATATATATATATATATATATATATATATATATAGTTTCAGTGCCGTAAAAAAAGTCAAGTGTCACTTATACGCTTTCCGCGGATGCGAACAGACACCTGCAGCTCAAACAAACCCCCCGACTATTTGCCTCCCTCCCCTACTGCAACCGCCTAATCGGGTCACGACCGCTCCACAACTCTCTAATCTTCGATGGCGCATTTTTCGCCTCTCGAAAAACCACAAATTCTCTTAAGGCAGCGCCATCTACACTACTATAAAAAATTAAGAAACAGAACATTTCTTAATTTTTTGAGGCAGTAGTCTGCTTTGGAAGCCGAAAAAAAAGCGTTTTTTCAGCAATTTTTTTGAAAGGGAAGGAAATGATTGCGGTAAACGAAATTTTGCGACGATAGTGTATTATATTCGAGCTTTAAAAAACAATTTTTGTTATTAAAAAATATTGAAATTTTTCAAAGTTGTAACGATTTTTCTGGGGCGCCTGGAGTCTGCACTTGTAAATCGGTGCCGGTGATGGAGGTCGTGCGATGCATCTGAAACAGTCGAACCAAATTTTTTTTTAGTTTTTATAAGTTCCTTTTCTATATGAACTAAAAAAATACCGAAGAAATGATGAAATTCCAAATTTTTTCGAAGTTTGAAAAAAAATTCACTTAAAAAAAAAATTCACTTTAAGTTGCAAAACAAGTAATTTAAGTAGTACTTTTGTCCAACTTTTTTAGTTCAAATAGAAGATAATTTAATACTGAAGCTAGATCACTTTGATTTTTTTCGATCGGACATATATTGTTTTTGCTATCGCCGGCACCGTTTTCTAAAACTTGTGAAAATGAAGACTCGAGAAAACGGGCTTTAAAGTTTTCGGTCCAAAAAAAAATAAAAGTTTTTGGATACTTACACTAATTAGATGTTAATCAGCTATCCCCGGGCCATACAATAATCCTTCCTCTTCTTCAAATCGATTTTTTGAAGCCTGTAAAGCAGACTACTGCCTTAAGAGGTACCATTGTGAACGCTGAAAATTAGGGTGATTTTCGAAAAATTTTTGGAAGATAAGTACTCGATTAAATGTTTCGGAAAATTAAGAATATATTTGCCTATATTTGACCTATATTACATAATTTTTTCATAAAAAAATATATTTTTTATATTTTTTTGTCATTAAAATTTTTGTTTCTGTGGTTCACACGCTAGGTGATGATACTAAGAATATGTTGTAAAAATTTCAAAGCGATCTGAACCCTCGTTTAACGGTGACTTTGTCCTTGGAATGCCATATTTCAGGTGTTTACATTTAATTTTTTTTAAACGAAACGAGTAAAGCTTTTTGAGTGCGGTTTTTTTCTTGCTTTTATTCGTGATATACAGAACGTTAAAAAATTTTTTTTTTGAAAAAAAAACCAAAATGTCGGCCGTTGCAGCTCCGCGAAAACAGGTCCTTAAATCGCGGGAGGTAAACGGCTGACATCACTGCCCCCTCTTTGTTGATCTGAAACACAAATTCAAAGCATATTATCAATCTGTGACCCTTTGGTCATGGAATGACGGATGGGTTTTTCGTTTAGTACAAATTTCGGAAAATGGCGGCAATTAAAAAAAAATCGAATTTTCGCGTTTTTTTCGCATAAAAAGATAAATAATAAATGCAAAAATGTATCTATCGAAAAAACGATCCGTCATTCCGTGAAGACATATTTTCTGAGTATGCTCTCCAAATTTCAGGTCTATATGTTAATTACAGCGGTCAGGAGAATGTCAGCCATTTTTAAAAACGTGTCTTCGAGAAAAACGCGTTTAAAGTTTTGTAATGTGTTTACACAAATGTGTTTATAATTACCGCTAATCGGCAATGCCTGGTTCATAGAGGCATCCCTCTTCTTCTTCTAGCTGCTCATGTTGAGCCGCTAGCATCTCCCGCCGATTTCAAGGACAAAGTCTCCCTTAAGAGTTACAACTTTCACAAGATTCAAAAAAGTGAACCGTGGAAAAACGGCTTTGAAGTTGGCGGTCGGGCGCGCCGCGCGGTATCTATTATAAATGCAATCTTACCTTAATTTTTGAATCTTTCGATTCTGCAAAGCTTAAAATATTCCTAACCGTTCAGGCTAATGGAATAAAAAAAATTAAAAAATGAAAAACTAAAATTTTTCGCGTATATAAGGCCTTGAGCAATTAAAAAAAAACCATTTTTCGGATCTACTAAAGAAAATTTTGCAATTGGCCCTTACAATTTTTGGAACTGTTCAATTCTGCAAAGCTCAAAATATTTCTAACCGTTCAGGCTAGAATAAAAAATAGTTAAAAAATGAAAAACTTTGAATATTTCCGCGTATATAAGGCCTTGAGCAATTAAAAAAAAACCATTTTTCGGATCTACTTAAGCAGGACAAATTGGCCGTTCAAGCCAATAAAAAAAAAAAAAACGGTCGACATTTTTTTTTTGCTCCTTCGCGACGAAAATCAAAAGAAAATGGCGAAATTTGGAAAAGTTCTTCGGCAAAGTGCCCTCGCGTTGTTTCGCTCGAAATATTATTTGGAGAATGCGCGATTGTGAATAATGCACGATTTCATCGCGCAAAGTTTCCCGTTCGAATTGATTTTTCGCCACGAGGCCAAAACGGGGCTTGAAAAGAAGAAAAATAAAAGAGTGGCGATATTTCGTTGGGCTCGCGACGTTCTATATTTCCTTCTGGACTTTGCATCAACTCGATATCATACCTGATATTAGCCCCGTTTTGCTCTCGGGTGGCTAGGGGAGGAGGAACGAGCTGATATAATCGAGTCAACGTCGTTCTCGCTGGAACGAAAGTTTCTGTCTCGTCCGTGGAAATGCTAGGCTTTCCGCCGACGACGACGACGTCGACGCGGGACAAAAAGCAACCGTGTACAGCCTGTGCTGCTTTTCACATATGTGTCTGTGTATATATATATATATATATATATATATATATATATATATATATATATATATATATATATATATATATATATATATATATATATATATATATATATATATATATATATATATATATATATATATATATATATATATATATATATGTATATGTATATGTATATATATATATATATGACTCGTATATAATCCCTCGCGAAACAATCGATTTCTATTACGAGACGTATTAACCGCGGCCTCCTCCACCCAAGTTTACCGTACAGACGTTCCGCGATCTCGAAAAATCATGATAGACTTTTCGCTTCGCACTATTTTCTTTCTTTTTTTCCCAAGTCATCCAACGAGGCTACTCGACTTCCGTGTTTAAAAAATTACCGAAATGTTACTTGGATAGCGAGCAAAAAAATCGATCATTCCAATATTATTATTTCTCATTATCCGGATATTTTTTCCATTTTTTTTTCTCAACCGAATTTATTTTTAGCGATTGAATATTAAGGGGTTAGGCCACAGTAACGGGTATAAAATCACGTGCGAATTTAACAATTTTTTTTTGGCGAAATAGTGACTCACTAATGAAATTAATTACACGTCTATTCTAAGACGTGTTATTAATTTTATCTAAAGATTATCTACGATGAAGATAGAAGATTATTTAAGATGAAGATCTGAGAGGATTATTAGATATATCTAAGATGAATATCAGGCTGATGGAAAATATATATATATATTTTGTTTCGATGTGCAAATGGCCGACTACTAATATTTTCACAATTTTTTACCTAGAACAAAAAACAAAAATTCTCGTCAATCTACATTAGAATACGTAGAGAAGTACGTACGGAATTTAAAAAATATTGTTTTATTCAAAAGTTGTAGGTATTTGAATGAATTTTCAGTGAAAAATTTCGTATAAAACTGCTTAGAAAATGAAAAGTTTTCGATTAATCAGAAATTTCGTACGTACTTCTCTGCAAAATGCAATGAGGAAGATAACTTTTAAACTTGAGGTACATCGAGTGAAAATTGTTGAAGTTATTTGTCACGGCAATTGGAAAAAAGCTGTTACGAGAAAACCGCGTTTAAGGCGCTACCCCCACTTGGAGCGCGACAAAGGCCTTTTTCATGAATTTTTTTAAAGAAAACTACAAAACTTTTTTAATCGATCAATATACCATCTTGAAGAACACATCTTGAAGAATTTTCAGTAATTTTTTTATTGAAAAATATTACATTGTTTAGTGGCAAATGGCCGTCAATGAAATAATGTTTTTATATACACGGTTTGCGGTGACCAACATTGCGGCGAAGTGGATCATCTGAAAAAAAAAATGCGGATGGATTTAGTCAAATATAAGTATAAACTAGTCTTTAATCGAAGGATTTTAAAAAATATTCATTTTTCACAAAATGGCGGACAGTCAAAGTTAATGGTTCGATTTTAACGAAAAAAACGGCCGTTTTTTTGTTATAAAACGGCCATTTTTTTTCGAAAAAAAAAATCGAACGATTAAAGACTACATTTTTATGTATTAAATAAGCCTGCAAAATTTCAAGAAGATCGGTTCATTAGTGTTCGAGTAATCTTGGTCACCGACTTCAGAAATGCCATTTTGAGAAAAACGCGTTTAAAGTTTCTCTTTCAACGCTCTTTCAACGCGAATTTTTCTCTTTCAACGCTCATATCTCAGTCAATTTTGTTCGGATCGACTTGAAATTTTCAGGACATATTCTCAGATACTTATACTTCAAAAAAATGCAATAAAAAATCGATTTTTTCAAAATCGCAAGTGGGGGTAACCCCTTAAGGGGAGGGTAGGGGTTCCAGCGTGAAAAAAAACTTTTTGCGATTTTTCTTCATCTATATGCATAGAGTAAATTTATTGAAACCTTTTGTACATTGTTAAGTGTCATTTCAAGAACATTCCGTGAAATTTGTACGCAAAAATATCCACAAACACGACGGTGCCGCGTTTTTCTCGAAACCACTTTTTCAATGTCCCTGTTCACTGCCATTTGAAAACTACATGACCGATTTATTTCAAACTTGGTACACACTTGGAGCGCACACGTTGGTATGCTAATGCTTTATTTTGGAGGACCGCGACGACTGTCTGCCCCCCGATCAAGCAAGTAAACATATTAGGGTGGTTAACAAAATCGATTTTTTTTCTCAACGGAAAATTGAAGTATGCTAAGAAAAAGAAGGTTTTGCAAAATTTGTGGGTTCTAAACAATTTTTTAGTTAGTGCTAAACGCCTTTTTCCTTTTTTTCATGATTATCGGAGTGTTAATTTTTTTTTATCTCGATGCAGGAAATGCTATTTCGTGATCCAATGTAAGTCTTGATTTATTTTTTTCTCTAACAGTACACAATTTTTATTTAAATATTCTTTTTACCATCAACAATTTGTATTTGCAGATTACGAATCAATATATGTAATTCGGTAGTGAAAATTATATCAACCACTTGATGGACAAGAACACGGTGTTTACATCACTAAACGTCTAACAAGTATGCGTGTTTTTTTTTGGAGTAATATGTTGTTTTGGAGTAAGAAAACAAAGTCATACCGATTCGAGAGTTAAAAACCGCGACGCTGTTGACGCTACTGCACCTTTGTTTCTCTGACTGTCCGTGAATTATTTTCGCGATTTATTTGACTGTTTCCAGTAATTGCTGGATCGAGGTACGTCACAGTACACGTAAAAATCAAAATGTAAAAAATCATCGCGGGTTTGGACGATGGTGAAAGTGCCGAAATTTATCTGATTGGGTCGGAAATCGAAGAATTTGTGGAGCAAAAATTACCCACGAATAGAGAAGCATTAAGGGGACATATACACCTAGGAGCCGGAAAAAGGTCATTTTTGTGAATTTTTTCAAGGAAAACTATTTGAAATTTCGGATTGGGGTTGTAATTATCTAAAAGTATATGCATTCAAAAGTATGTTTAATTTTCTTTATTTAAAAATATCAAAAATATACAAGGATATTGTATGATCCTTGGAGGGTCGTAAAAAAATCTGCGTATACGGTACCCACTGGCGTTTCTTCAAAAATCATCTGCAAAAAGAAACCAAAAAGTTTATTAAATTAGATACTATAATCTAGTACTTGTCATAGCCGATTTTGAAAATATCGATTTGTGACAAAATGGCGGACGTTTGAACGTAAATAGTGATTTTTGGGCCAAAAATTAGTTATTATTTTGCCTATAAAACAAAAAATAAATAACGAAAAAAAAAATTCTATGACAAGTACTAGATAATGGTGTATAGAATAACAACAAAAAACCTCAAGGCAATCGGTTCATTGGTTTTCGAGAAATTTTGGGTACCGATTTGAAAAACGTGGTTTGGAGGAAAACGCGTTTGAAAATTTGGGAATGAATAAATTATGAAATTTGTCAACTTCCATGGAATCATCGATACCAGGCCTATGGTGTAGGTCTTCTACGGTCGACGGAATGTTCGTAGCTTATAGTATGAATATTCCGTCGATAAGGATCCTTAAGTATATTCTTTCACCATCATAATACTCTTAAATTTTCTGTTCGAGAGAGTCCACAAAACGTTATCGACAAAATAACTAATATTTGGAGCGAAACCTACTAGGAATTTCTCAACCTCGCATCAATTTTAAGAGGTTACAAAAATTACGATTGGAGTGGGCAGCATTGAAAAAAAAATTATTTACGGAAAAATCAAACTCAATCGTTCAACCAAAATCTCTTTCAACATAAGTTGGATAAACTATTTGAATTATATATTGAAATAATTTGAATATATTATTTGAATATATTCAAATAATTTGAATATATTATTTGAATATATTCAAATATATTATTTGTCATAATATATATATTGGTCATAATTGGCCAATAGACGCCAATTATGACGTCAATTGGCGGGGGAAAAAATCGACGAAACATCAACAACAAAAAATTAAAAGTCGTCGAGCACTACCTAAAAAAATGTTTAGACCTCTCAAATTTTATATGAATGACTTTTTCATAACGTCGTAACATTTTCCGTTGAGTACCGCGGAGAAAAATTGAATTCTTTTTTGAACCACCCTAACGCATATGTATATTTTTTTAAACCGAGTCTCCATCGAACATAAGTTGGATAAATTATTTGAATTATTTATTATGATGCCTATTGGCCGAGAAAAAAAATTGACCAATTATTTAAAAAAATTAAAAGTCGTCGAGCACTGCCTAAAAAAATGTTTAAACCTCTCGAATTTTGTATAAACAACTTTTTCACACCGCAGTAACATTTCCATCGAGTACCGCGAAGAAAAAATTAATTTTTTTCTAAACCACCCTAATCCACATACATTTTTTTCAAAACCGAGCATCCGTCGAACATGTATCGAATCACTTTTACCGATTACTTGTACTCGCTCCTAAGCTACTCTGGTATCAACGTATATTGTCTTTTTTTCCCCCGTAATTCGCGACATCTCGAAACAGTTGCTGGACTCATGATTGCCAAATTACTTTATATATATATATATATCGGTACGAAAAAAAATGTGCAAGACCCATAAAGCGAGGCGAAGCGCATTCCTGTCCCAGACTAGACGCGAGATACTCCGCCATGCAAGGGATAATTCCGAGCACCAGTCTCCTCGATTTTCCGTGTCAGATGTCAGATTTTCTCCAAGATTTTACTTATTCATCGAGTCACCAGACAATTCGATTCCCGTTGTTTGAAATTCACCGAGAAGATTTCTCCATCGAAAACCTCGCCATTTCTATATATATCTATGTACACCTCCGTACATGTTCACGTGTATGTGTGTATATATATATATATATATATATATAGATATATCGCAAAACGGCGGATACGCTCGGCAATGTAGGTTACCGACGAAAATATCGTAATCGTGCCACAATTTGCATTTCGGCTTGGGAATTTTTTCGTTCGTTGCAAGGATTATTTAGAAGCGTTGAACGACCCGTCAGCTCGCCCCCGAGGACGATAAATAATCCGAGCGTTCGAGGGCGCGATAATTCAATGGTAATTGGCTAATCCTCGAGGCTGACCGCGTCGTCTTGTACGCGGGGGAGTGTAGAAAGAAAAATTGAAGGCGAGCGTTCCTCGGACGCGTTTTCGAGGCTCGAAAAAAATGAGTCTATTAGCCTCGGGGGGGGGGGGTGTGCAGAATAAGAGAAGGAAGAAGACGGAGGTGAGTTCGTTCGAGCCTGACGCGCCTTCACACGCAAGCTCGAGCAACAAGTTTGCCACGTTGAAAACAACGGTGTGCTAACTACCCCCGTTTTCATCCCTTCGCCCTCTCCCGCGATCCCTTAACGAGAGCAATTTATATTCGAGACGCAGAAAAGTTTGTGCGGGGAACGTTAACGCGGGGCGCGTTAACGAGAGCGATACCAGGGGATGATCGAGCCGACGGACTACGCCGGAATTTATCGTCCGGTTAAGGCTCTCTCTACTGACCGAGACATCCGTCTCGGGGTGAAAGATCTTTTCGAAAAATGCCCTCTCTCAGTCTGCAAACCCCGAACCTTCCCGCGCAAGGCCAATGACAACGGAATAGACACGAGGCTGAGAAACAAGCCGACGATCGGCTCTCGCTTTTCGTCTTGATGAACATTTACGAACGGTAACGAGGCCGATGGGGCGAAAAATTGGGGGAGAAAAATTCAGCCAGCTCGCCGACTATTTGCTGTAAATATATTTATTCGTTCAAATCAAAATATATTCAATATCGTATAGTAACTAAATATTTTACTTGATCCTAATAAATCTGTGATTCGGTTTCATTTGCTCAAAAAACAATTTAGTTGAATCCACTAAATTGAAACATTTGATTTTTTCAAATTCAAATTAAATAGAATTTTCGTAGAGTCAACCATTCTTCTGTTTGATTGAATGGTCTGTCTTTATTGCAACACACGTATCAAGGAGGAGTGGGGGTAGAGAGGGTGGAGGAAAGGAATTATATATATATATATATATATATATATATATATATATATATATATATATATATATATATATATATATATATATGGGTAATTCCACCAATTCTCTGTCAAAGTTGTACCGGGTGGTCTGAATTTAGGAAAACTAACATCTCAAAGGTCACATTAAAACAAGCATCCATAATTTTTTTCCGAATTTTTTTATCCACTAGTTTTTTTTAGTAATGGCGGCTCACAGTTTTCAAATTTTGTAAATCACCAAATTTTCACATGCCCATAACTTCTCTCCAACTATGCCTAGAATTTTTTTTCAAAAAACGATTTTTTAGAGAAAGACGTGAACTGTTTGAAAAAAATTATGCTGAAATTCTGGGTTGTTTTAAAAACTACAAAAATCACGTTCAAAGTGTAAAAATCGATTTTTCGGCCCTTGCCCCATTTTTCCCGGTTTCGAAAGTATTTTTTTCGAAAAGTTCAGTATTTTTTACATCGAAATAGATTTTAAACGGGATGGGATCTTTAAAACATCAGCTTCAGAAAAATTAAACAAAGATTTCCATTTCCCATAACATCTATTTGAATCAACCTTAAATCTTAAATGGCATTTTTATTACGTGAATAAACATTCAGAGTTTCTATAAGGTAATGTCATGTCACATAAGCAAATTTAATAAAAAATCCTTTAATTTTAATAGCTACTGTTCGTTTTGAGGTTGTAAAATCTCTCACTTACAAATTTATAAAATAATAATAATAATAACAATAATTTTAATTATCAAATACAATTTTTTTTAATTGGGAAAAATGTTTATTTAATTTTCGCGAGGCTGATGTTTTAGAGATCCCATCGCGTTTAAAATCTATTTCGAGGTAAAAAATTCTGAACTTTTCGAAAAAAATACTTTCAAAACCGGGCAAAATGGGGCAAGGCCCGAAAAATCGATTTTTATACTTTGAACGTGATTTTTGTAATTTTTAAAACAACCCAGAATTTGAGCATATTTTTTTTCAAAAAGTTCGTGTTTTCTCTAAAAAATCGTTTTTTAAAAAATCTTCTAGCTATAATTGGAAAGAAGTTATGGGCAATTGAAAATTTGGTGTCTTACAAAATTTGAATACTGTGAGCCGCCATTACTCAAAAACTATTGGATAATAGAATTCGAAAAAAATCATGGATGCTTGTTTTACTATGACCTTTCAGATGACCTTCTTAGTTTTGCTAAATTCATACCATCCGGTACAACTTTGACACAGAATTGGTGGAATTACCCATATATATATATATATATATATATATATATATATATATATATATATATATATATATATATATATATATATATATATATATATATATATATATATATATATATATATATATATATATATATATATATACATATACATATAGATTATGTTAGAAAAATATATAGCATGTTATTCGATAAAACTCTCTAATTATCACAATGATATTAACTAATTGATATAGATTATGTGATACAGCAAATAATTATAGGAATTCATTTGGTATCTTGGCCATATCTGCGACTACCAAGGGACATCCCTCAGGTTCGATTTTGTTGAAATTCGGTTCGACACCATTCGATTTTGTTGAAATTTGGATATGTTACAAAGCACCGAAAAGTAAGCCACACGTATTTTTTTTATCGGCGGAAAAACGGTTTTGAGGGTTGAAACCACCCCCCGAAAAAGGCATCTCTAGGGGTAATATAGCAGTTTCGCACACAAGGAGTCCACCGATTTTTATGAAACAAAAACGAAAGTTCTTCTGCTCCGAAGCAATGAAAAATCTACTATAGTGACATTGCGGAAAAAAATTAGGGGGTGGACCACCCCCATATTAAGGGGCGGTTTCACGCCTTAAAACCGTTTTTCACACCCCTTGAACCGTTTTTCACACCCTTAAAAATCGAAGGGTGTCACCTGAGGGATGTTTCTTGTAAGATGATAGAAGCACTCGGTAGCATAGGGGCAGCGTGCGTAGCTATGAGTATATAGGTGGGTTCTAGGCTCGATTCCCATATAGGTGAAATATTTTCTTAAATAGAAATCATCTCAAAAGGCCAGGGAATGACGAATGACGCGGATGCCGGTAACGTAACTGATCCGTATACCTTTTCAGGCTCTAATCCGGTTGCCGTATCTATGCCTGAAATGAAAAAAAAATCCAAAAATTACGAATAAAAAAATTAAAATAAAAATTAAAAATTAAAAATTACGAATAAAAAAATAAAAAAAAATTACGAATAAAAATCTTCTAATTCTAGAGCTGAGCGCGCTACCTATTTAGCCATTCCAACACTTGTGTAAACCTACTTTTTTTTCTTTACACATTTTCATCATTCTAATTCCATTCTAAAGAATGTCAATAATTTTATTCATGGGGTTGAAGATTGCATCGCTGCAATGCAACAATAATTCTTTTTTACCGCATTTTTTCTGCCTATTTACGC
This sequence comes from Ophion ellenae, assembly GCA_963210295.1. Taxonomy (NCBI): domain Eukaryota; kingdom Metazoa; phylum Arthropoda; class Insecta; order Hymenoptera; family Ichneumonidae; genus Ophion; species Ophion ellenae. The sequence continues at coordinate 3,741,402 of OY723397.1, read as the reverse complement.
TATGAAAATAACTCACACGTTTTTACATATTCTCATCAGAGTGTTACGACCGGAATTTGCAAAAAAAGGATTCCGATGATGATATTGTAAAAAAAAATTTAAGTTGTGCCAATGGAATTAAATTTCATTGATTTGATTGATTACCTTTCGATGATGATAAAAATAAACGAATGAAAAGGGGAGAAAAAAAGCGTTGCATTCCCACGATGCAAACTTCAAATTTACTTTTATTCGTTCTTTGTATCTTGATTTGACGATGACGGCGTCCGCATGGACACCATATTACTTTTATTAGAATCTTGCCGAAATTATGCACGCAGCAACTCAGTTGTTTACTTTGACGGCCCCGAATGATGTTATCCGGCAGACATACGGCGCCGATCAGGCACGGACTTCGGCGCCCTAACAAGGTCCTCGCAAGATTACCTGATTCCGGACTAATCAGTTTGTCTTTATCACACCCGTTCTTCGGATTCACTGATCCGGTAAATATCCGGGACAGATCAGGCGGCCGCTTCCACGGTATTCCGGACCGTATCTTCGAACCTGCCTGATCAGTGATCCGGCTGCCGGAACAACATTACCGGGTCGCGGAAGCTTGACCGGGGGGGGGGGGGGGGGGTGAGGCGCGCGCGTCTACACACACGTGTACACGCGCACCCCCCCCCCCCCCTCCGAGCCGGAAAAGAAATGGCAAAGTTCATAAATAATCGAAGCGTAAGACCGCGAGCTCACGCTGCTTTTCGCATGAAACATTGATCGCGCGACGAGTACAAGAGGGCCGGGGGTTGTACCCGCTCCGCTTTTCAAAGCCTCGCTACGTTACTGCTACGGCCTATCTACTCGTAATCAATGTAATCGCTCGTTGTTGGGTAACATACAGTTGCGCTTCTTTAAACGTCTCATCGCGCAATGTCGGCCAACAGGAACATGTTCTTTTTTTCGTCTCGTTATACCGGAAGTTACTCGGTTGCTCCGATCGAATTAACGTGGTCGAATGTGTGTTGCAGGGTGACATTTTCGGCGGTCTGAACAGCGGTCTCCAGGACGGTTTGCTCTCGAGAGCGGAGGCACTTGCCGCCGATCTCGGCAAGCACAACGGAGGCAATCCGATGCCCCTTAAACACGATCCCGTTTCCGTTTATCATCACGGTGCTCACATGGCCGCACCGCACCCCAACAATCGACCACATCATCAGGTACAATCACACCTATTTGTGAGTCCACCAAAATTTCATCATTTCTACGAAAATTTACGAGAGATACGAAGTAAACGATCTCGAATCTGTTAGCCATGATAATCGTCGCCACGGTAATCCAAATGCCATTTACAGTTGCATCGAAAGGGTCCGGCGAAAGATTATTTCATGATGGAGTAACGTTTAACGGGAGGGTAGGGGTTTCAGCAAAAAAAAACACTTTTTCGCGAATTTTTTTCATCTGTATGGATAGAGTAAATTTATTGAAACCTTTTGTACATTGTTAAGTGTCATTTCAAGAACATTCCGTGAAATTTTTAGGCGAAAATATCCACAAACAAGCCGGTGACGAAGCTTTTCCGGGAACGCCTTTGGAAAAACACGATTTGCGGTGTTCAGTGTATCTCAGATAGAAATTATCTGAAATCTAGTAGCATTGAGGCGTTACCCCCACTTGTAGCGCAAAAAAAGGCCTTTTTCATGAATTTTTTTTAAAGAAAACTACAAAACTTTTTTAATCGATCAATATACCATCTTAAAGAACACATCTTGAAGAACATTCAGTGATTTTTTTATTGAAAAATATTACATTGTTTAGTGGCAAATGGCCGTCAATGAAATAATGTTTTTATATACACGGTTTGCGGTGACCAACATTGCGGCGAAGTGGATCATCTGAAAAAAAAATGCGGATGGATTTAGTCAAATATAAGTATAAACTAGTCTTTGATCGAAGGATTTTAAAAAATATTCATTTTTCACAAAATGGCGGACAGTCAAAGTTAATGGTTCGATTTTAACGAAAAAAAACGGCCGTTTTTTGGCTATAAAACGGCCATTTTTTTTCGAAAAAAAATCGAACGATTAAAGACTACATTTTTATGTATTAAATAAGCCTGCAAAATTTCAAGAAGATCGGTTCATTAGTGTTCGAGTAATCTTGGTCACCGACTTCAGAAATGCCATTTTGAGAAAAACGCGTTTAAAGTTTCTCTTTCAACGCTCTTTCAACGCGGATTCTTCTCTTTCAACGCTCATATCTCAGTCAATTTTGTTCGGATCGACTTGAAATTTTCAGGACATATGCTCAGATACTTATACTTCAAAAAAATGCAATAAAAAAAAATCGGTTTTTTGTAAATCGCAAGTGGGGGTAACCCCTTAAAATTTAGTCAAAGTATCATCAAATCCTCCACCCAACGGTCTTTGATCATTTTTTTTTTATTTCTAAATTTTTGGTGGTCATGTAAAGTGAAAAGCGCTATTTTTCACGAAAAATTTGGCCATTTTGGGGGTGGAAAACCCGCTCAATGTAAAAAAAACTTAAGGGGGAATTGTCTTTTTTTTTCGCAAAATTTATCGCTTTTTGGGAATTTTTTTGTGAAGAAAGTATACAACGGAAAACTTGTGAAACTTGGCATATAGTTTTATTGATCTGTTTACTACATACAAAAAATTTTTTAAACAATTTCATCAAAAAATCCGCCTCCCACCCCCCTCGACGCGCGATGGTCCTTTTTTGATGGTGTGCACGATTACAGCCTTCACGTTCATCCTGCAACAAAAACCCAAAAAGCATTTTACTTTAGACACATATAGCTATCGTTCGATGAAGGGGAAAAAAAATTGACGATTTGGTGACGTTTTGAACTTGAAGTATCTATTTTTCGAAAAAAATTGATCGATTTTTTGTTATAAATAAAAAACTATTAAACGTATTGCTTTTTTGCTTCATCAAACGATAAAAGGATGTCAGCTGAGCATTCGGTCCAAATTTGAAGGCAATCGGTTGAATAGTTTTTGAGAAATCGTACACACTATCAAAAAAGGACCATCGCGCGTGGAGGGGGGTGGGAGGCGGATTTTTTGATGAAATTGTTTAAAAAATTTTTTGTATGTAGTAAACAGATCAATAAAACTATATGCCAAGTTTCACAAGTTTTCCGTTGTATACTTTCTTCACAAAAAAATTCCCAAAAAGCGGTAAATTTTGCGAAAAACAAAGACAATCCCCCCTTAAAGTAACCGTTGGGGGGAGGTATTTTATATGTAGGAAGTGCGTACCAAGTTGGAAATAAATCGGTCATGTAGTTTTCAAATGTCAGGGAACACGGACTTTGGAAAAGTGGTGTCGAGAAAAAGGCGTTTGAAGTTTAGAGCAGTCGGAGCTATAGTGTTAGAGGAGCGGGACTAAATAGTCAATTACTTCGAGAGTTTTGCTCTGATTGTCTTGACATTATGGGATTATATTCTTGAAATGTTTAACTATAAGAAAATACAAAAAAATCGATTTTTCAAAAGTGCAAACCCCTATCCTCCCCTTAAAGGATGCAAAATGGAAACAAACATATTATCGTAAAGTTCTTTTATCATGCAATCGAAATGTGTTATTGAAAAATTATATATAAGTATTCACAATTGTTTATAACCAAAATAACAATTTTCGCTTTTTCGTAACTATCCGGCCAAGTACTAATTACGCACTATATGCAAAGAAAAAATATAGTAACTGAAGAAAAAAAATTGCAAGGAGTGATAAATGTAAGATTTTCATCAATACTTGGTAACCATGCCCTTCGAAGGTATCACGGTAGCACATCGGTGGGGCATCGATTCAATAAGTTTGATGATTCTATCTTGAGAGATGTTTTTCCACTCTTCTTGAACTTTTTCCCACAAAGCAGCTTTATTGGCACAATGTTCAGTTCCTACTCTTAGTTTGAACTCTTGCCATAAATGTTCTATGGGATTCAAGTCCGGACTCGGCCACTCTAAAACTCGAATATTTTTCTTGCTAAAAACCTGCTGAAGGAGCTGTGATCGATGTTTTGGATGATTATCTTGCTGAAAAAACCATCCTCGTGGCATATTCTGACGAGCATAAGGCAGCATTTCTTTTGATATAATATCTCTATACATAGCAGAGTTCATAGTGCCTTGAATTTTAAAGATTGGACCGACGCCTTTCCAAGAGAATGCACCCCACAGCATAATGCTACCTCCACCGTGTTTCACAGTTGGTGTTTGATATCGCGAATCATTTCTAGTTGCTTTTGGTCGCCGAACGTACCTTCTCCCATCATTTTCAAACAGATTAATTTTAGTTTCGTCTGAGAACACCACTTTTTTCCAATCTTCAACAGTCCAGCTCTGGTATTTTTTCGCGAATTCTAATCTGGCCTTCTTATTTTTTTTACCGATGAGCGGTTTTTTAACTCCAACACGTCCAAAAAGTCCCACTTCTGTCAGTCTACGTGAAACAGTACTTTGGCTAATGTCAGCCAAATTTTCTTCGCGTAATTCACGTGCGATGATTGCAGCATTCTTTTTTACGTCTGCGGCAGCCTTTCTTTTGATTACTTTATCGACACGATTAGTTGTTTTTCTGGGTCTCCCAGGACAGTATTTATCTTCTGGAGTACCTGTAGTCTTGAATTTATTTATTTTATCGCCAACAGTCGATTTTCCAATCGCCAAAAACAAAGCGAATTATATCTTGTTGGAATTTGGCCGAACATTTACGAAGCAGCAAAACGTGTTATTTTTCTTAAATAATTGTTAATCGTTATGAACGATTTTTGAATTACATATTTTGATTGCATAATAAAAGAACTTTACGATGATATATTTGTGTTTCCATTTTGTATCCTCCCATGTAGAGGTTGCCATGAGTTGCCCAATGTTACGATCAGGGCAATATTGGGACCATCGTATAAGCCATCAAAAGAGAAATAATATTGGCCCATTACTGTTCCGCTCTAAACTGAAAACTGGCACAATATCGGCCCATCCCTAAAGCCTGTCCTGGCCCATCTTTAAAAACTAATAAACAGCAGTGATAGTTAAACTAAATTTGCCAATTTAAAAACTGGGGATACTAAAATACTGACAATTCCATTGGCCCAATATTGTTCCGTTATAAATTGAAAACCGGCACAATATCGGCCCATCGTTTAAAACCAATAAATAGCCGTGATGGTTGAACTATATTTGTCAATTTAAAAACTGGTAATGCTAAAATACAAGTAATTACATTGGCCCATTATTGTCCCGTTATAAATTGAGAACCGGCACAATATCGGCCCATTACTAAAGATTATCCTGGCCCATCTTTCAAAGCCAATAAACAGCAGTGATAGTTAAACTAAATTTGCCAATCCTAAAGCTGGCAATCCTAAAATACTGGCTATTACATTGGCTCATTATTGTCTCGTTATAAATTGAAAACCGACACAATATCGGCCCATAGTTAAAACCTATCATGGCCCATCTTTTAAATTCATTAAACAGTCATGACAGATAAACAATATTTGCCAATTTTTAAACTGGTGATGCTGAAGTACTGCCAATTACATTGGCCCATTATTGTTCCGTTATAAATTGAGAACTGGCACAATATCAGCCCATTACTAAAACCTATCCGGGCCCATCTGTTAAAACCAATAAACAGCCGTGATAGTTCATCGAAATTTGCCAATTTAAAAACTGGCAATGCTAAAATACTGGAAATTACATTTAATTAATCTAAGCTCTTTATTGGCTAAGTGGGTCAGACCATGCCTGCTTTTATTTTATCGAAGCCTTGGGTTATTCATTATCTGTATATTGTGCCAGAATATGCAAATAACTGGCACGTCATATATTAATCGTCTATATTTTGTAGTTCAGTTTTTGTAATCAAGTCTTGGCCTATTATTGGCATTTGTAAATAACCAACATAAGTAAGTAAAATATGCCAATTTTGAAACCTGTCTTATACGCAAATCACAATTTATCTCAAGGTTATTCCATGAAATATGTATCCATAAGGACCAATCTCGGGCCAATCTTGGCCCGATATAGGTGGAATATTTATCAGGCACTCAAACAAACCCAAACAAACTCACGGCCCAATATTCTAGATAGACCAACTTCTAGATAGACCAACTGTGAAGGCCCATCATAGAGCCAGTGGTCAATTTCTATATAGGCCCTTTAAGAGGGCCCATATAGGGCCAAGTGCAATCACCAATATTGCCGCTACAATGAATTAAATCATTGGCCCAATAATTGTTGGCTCTGTTGGCCGATATCGGGCCATTCTTATCATTTATACAAGGCACCTCACGGCCCAATATTCTAGAAAAGCTAACTGTGAAGGCCCATCATAGAGCCAGTGGTCAATTTCTACATAGGCCCTTTAAGAGGGCCTACATCGGCCCAAGCGCAATCACCAACATTGCCGCTACAATGAATTAAATCATTGGCCCAATAATTGTTGGCTCTGTTGGCCGATATCGGGCCGTTCTTATCATTTCTACAAAGGCATCTCATTGGTAAATACTCACGGCCCAATATTCTAGAAAGGCTAACTGTGAAGGCCCGTCCCAGGCCCAACGGTCAATCTCCACATGGGCTTTAAACGTTACTTAATCATATAATTATCTTTAGTCGGACACTTTTGCATGCATCTGTACACGTAGGACCGACGAACAGGGCCGAAAGACCCCTTCGATCGGAAACCAACTTTTCCTCTCCAAAAACGTTGCTAAATAAATAAAATTAAATACCAAAAGCTCCGATGCGAATCCGAATATTTGGAAGCTTTGTCGATGAAACAAATATTCGATGAAGTTTAAATATTCCTTTCGCACGCCAGCATGGATAATTTACTTTTTTTTTTCGTCAAAGCTTCGCGTAACTTTTGCGCGTTTCGCATGATTTAGTGACGAGAAAAATGCGTTTTTATTTTGTTCGATGCAAGAGACAATGTTTTTTTTTTCTCGTTTTTCCGTTTTGTTTTGTATTTCATCTCAAACGCAAAATGCCTGGTGCAGCCTCGTCAATCAAGCAAGCTCCGCGCGATAGAAGCGTGGAAAAAATACACATCTCTTGTCCGGGCTCGGAATAAAAACGGGCCTGGGGACGAAAAATTCACCGAAACGTACAAAGCTCACCCCGTTCGGCACCAACTGCTTTTTTTTGTGTCTCGAATAGGCAATCAGAAACGCCGTTGAATTAAATGAAAAAAAAAAAAAACGAGAAGAGAGAGAAGAGAGAAGAAAAAAAGCTGAAGGTCGGTGAAAAAAGCTCGATGAGGGGTCACGAGACGTATTTGGCGAGTGGCAGTTGCCAATTATACACGCCTCTTATTTGTAAACATACTCGTTCGCCATTAACGGGGTAGATGGATCTTCGGGCGGCGCCCCCTCCCCTGTCAAACAACCCCTCCGCTTCACCGTACACATAACGCCATAAATATATAAATACTCTTGTATAGGGGACTTTCCGTATCGAGTTGGCCACCTTCACCCCTCGCTCGACTCTATTTTTCACAGCCTCGTTTAGACCCTAGGCTGGAACTTTTTCATTTCTTCTTCTTTATCTTTTCTCCCGAAAAGAAATATTACCCAGTCAAAAAAAAAACGATAAAATGTTCACCTATAAGACGGTTGCGCTCCATGGCAAATTTGGGGCCGGGTTGAAATTCCAAACTTTGAATGATCAGAATGCTCAAAACTCCGAAAGAATTTTACACGAAAAACCAAAACTCGGATATATAATAAATATATAATAAAATCGGCTAGATAAGTCGGCTATGGAAGTTTTGAAAGTTTGAAAATTTTCAATAAATCGACGAATTATTTCAAGAATTTTTTTTTAATAAGAAGTGATATTACATCAATTTTGAAATTTGTCTAGACAATGTTATGCGTTCTATATCATTTGGAGTCAACTGTGTAGAATTTTGCTGGCATAATCTTGACGAACTTTATCATTTCGGAACATTACAATTAGGAATTTTAAGGGGGGATTGTCTTTTTTTTCGCAAAATTTACCGCTTTTTGGGAATTCTTTTGTGAAGAAAGTATACAACGGAAAACTTGTAAAACTTGGCATATAGTTTTATTGATCTGTTTACTACATACAAAAAATTTTTTAAACAATTTCATAAAAAAATCCGCCTCCCACCCCCTCGACGCGCGATGGTCCTTTTTTGATGGTGTGCACGATTACAGCCTTCACGTTCATCCTGCAACAAAAACCCAAAAAGCATTTTACTTTAGACACATATAGCTATCGTTCAATGAAGGGAAAAAAATTGACGTTTTGGTGACGGTTTGAACTTGAAGTATCGATTTTTCGAAAAAAATTGATCGATTTTTTGTTATAAATAAAAAACTATTAAACGTATTGCTTTTTTGCTTCATCAAACGATAAAAGGATGTCAGCTGAGCATTCTGTCCAAATTTGAAGGCAATCGGTTGAATAGTTTTTGAGAAATCGTGCACACCATCAAAAAAGGACCATCGCGCGTCGAGCGGGGTGGGAGGCGGATTTTTTGATGAAATTGTTTAAAAATTTTTTTGTATGTAGTAAACAGATCAATAAAACTATATGCCAAGTTTCACAAGTTTTCCGTTGTATACTTTCTTCACAAAAAAATTCCCAAAAAGCGGTAAATTTTGCGAAAAAAAAGACAATCCCCCCTTAATAAATAAAAATCTTAAAATAATCCGTCGATTTATCGAAAATTTTGAAACTTTTAAAACTTCCATAGCCTAATTATTTCGACGGTGTTAAGATTTTTGGAGTTTTGGTCTTTCGTGTAAAATTCTTTCGGAGTTTTGATCTTTCGGGGTACTAAACTTCCGGAGTTTTGATCGTTCTGACCATTCAAAGTTCGCAACATTAAAATTCGGAATTTTAAACCGTCGGAGCATTTGATGTTCGGTATTTCAACGCGGCCCCGTAATTTTTGTTCACTTGTCGATAAAAAATTGGCATCATTTTCGGATTGTGTTTGAGTTCGGTTTGAGTAATGTCTCGATGGTCTGCGGGGCCGGGACACCACAGATGGTCAGAGCGTTAAGTGTCGCGTAAAGTCTGTTTTCATTCGCTTCGCGATACGCGCTCGTGTAATTCGAACGAATTGAATATTATTGGGAGGGTGGCCTCGTGTATATTCGTTGAGGGCGGCAGGGGGATGAATCGCGAGAGTCAGGCATGTAACGAGTTTCGTATTATGAGAGACTACGGGAGAGGGGATTAGAAAAAAATGGGGCTAGTAGCGGGCAAAGTGCACGAGTGGGAGAGAGTGAGAGAGGGTTGATAACCCTTCATTTCTCTCTCTCTCATTCTCTAGTGTCACAGTAATGATGAAATATTGCATGGGGTCTCTGGAGAAAACTACCCTTACGCTCGCCCCTCTGCCAAAAGAGAGAGACGGAGAGAACGCGGTATCGTTGCCCCCCTTCGTGCCCACCCGAAATTCGTGTACAAGTATGGGGAGGTAGGGGGAGTCACCGGGTCGTCGAAAATCTCGCTAGGTATCATCCCCAGTACACATGCACCCCATACGTGTGCACGCTAGACTGCGAAAAAGGGAGCAGGGGTGCAATTGGCTACCCGCATAACGCCGATGTCACTTCGGGGTGGTTTCCACCCCCCAGCCTCACGAAACGTCGGTCACCGCACTGTAATTCCGGACGTACACACACACACACACACACACGAAGCGCTTGAAACGTCACCTGCCGCCGAGACTGGCATATTCTCCCTCGCAATTTTCTTCCCTCTCTTGAACGCTTTCACTTTCGGATGGCCTGATAAAAAAAATGGCAAATCAGGAAAAGAGAAACAGGGTAAACTGGTCGTATGGAAATGAGAACGGAAAAACAATCGATCGGATGGAAAAATAACAAACAAATAATATTGTTCGTTATCGTGTTAATTTTTGTATCGCTGTTACATGGAAATAAATAAATTGGCAAATTTTGGTAATCGGTAAGTTGCGGGAGTTTGTTAGTCCTTTCCGAATTGAAATTCGCGCGACATTCCCGTGTAGAAATTTCGATGGGGCCCAGATCAGGGCCCGATCAGGTTGCCTGACTGCCCTGGTAGGGCACTAATAAGGCAGCCTGAAAGGGCCCTACTAGGAAATGTAACGTTGTGTCACATATGGGCCTGATCTGGTTGCCTGATCAGGCCCCTATCAGGTTGCCTGATCAGAATGAAATGCATATAATATTTCAAAAAACCAAAATGGAATGAACCCCTCAATTTAGAGTTCCACTACAATGATGTTGTATCATAATTCGTCATTCCCTGGCCTGCTGAAACGTTTTTGTTCGAAGAAAATAATATTTCGCCTATATGGGAATCGAACCTCGTACCTTCATACCCAAAGCTAGGCACGCTGCCCCTATGCTACCGAGTGCTTGTAACATCTTGGTCCCAGATATGGCATAACAGCCCAAATGAATTCCTATAATTATTTGTTGTATCACATAAAGTATATCAATTAGTTAATATCATTGTGACAAATAAAGAGGTTTATCGAATAACATGCTATAGATTTTTGAAACTTAACCTTATATATATATTTTATATATATAATAAAAATAATTAAAAAAAAAAAAAATATATATATATATATATATAGTTCCTCTTTCTCTCTTCGCCTTACAAAGCTGCCGAAATCTTCTAACACGCATCCGAGTTGCATAACGTTTTTTGTCGTGACAGCACCTTTTTTAAATAGAATTGAGGAATGCATCGAAACTCCAAAGCTACGATGCTGTAAAATCGAAGTTTCCATGTGAAAAATGAGAGGTTATGTGCATCTAGCGACTGCTGAGGCAGGCATAGGGCAAGCCTATTTATGGCCTCATCAGGGAAAGCCATAGTAGGGCCTATCAGGGCAAGCCTTGGTAGGGCCCTATCGGGGAAAGCCTTAGTAGGGCCACATTAGGAACAGCCTTAGTAAGGCCCTATCATGGAAAGCCTTAGTAGGGCCTATCAGGGCAAGCCTTGGTAGGGCCCTATCGGGGAAAGCCTTAGTAGGATCTTATCAGGGACGGCCTTAGTAGGGCCATTTCAATATAGCCTGATGTAGGGCCTAAATACTTCCGGCCCGGTCGGGGCCGGATCAGGATGTCCGTAATAGGTGTTACCCCTATCACACCCCGATCGGGGCCTGATCCTGGTCAGGCTAACCCTAAGAAATTTCTACTCGGGTTGTCTCGGTCGGAGTGTACGGAGCGTCGAAAAAAAAAAAATACGAAGGGAGCTCATAAATAATTTGCAAGGGGTCGTCCGAGTCCCGACGCGCGTTCTCGTCACATGCCCCGGTCACCGGAGCCGGAGGAACGCAACCGGCAAATATATACGCGTGTAAAGGCCACTCGCCGCGCCACGTGCTGCATAATTGTTCGTGTTGCATCCCTCGTACATTTATATTCATATGTCTCTACATATATATATATATATACATATATATATATATATGGCTGTGTGTACGATACAGAGGCCATGTAACGCCCATGCTTTACAGCCACATTTTACAGTCGGTTAGACGGGAGACTCGCCTCTCTCTCTCTGTCTCTCTCTCTCTTTCTCTCGTCTACGCGCGCGTTTCAACCCCTGTCAGATCTGGCACGGTACACCTCTCGAGTTACACTCGAGCAATTATCGGATTCAATCGACGATCGCAAAAGCTCCGTTGATTCTCGACGCCGATTAACTATTCATCTTTATTTTTTTAATTACCCCCAACATTATTCGATAAACATGAATAATAAATCATACAAATAAATTGGACGACGAATGGAAGGAAAAAACTTCAATCGGGATGGCAAAAAAACGGTGCAAACATTTTGGTGAGACGAACATTTTATAAATAAATTATAGAGCGCAGTTGGATGAATAAAAATAATTGAGAGGGAAATAAAACTAGGAACAATGGGAGAAAAGGATGAGTCGAAAGTACAATGGGGCTTAGAATCACGCTGAAGTAAATAATAATAAAAAGTTGGAAAATTGACTGCGCGAGAGGGTGGGAAGAGGTGGGAAAATAAAGAAGAATGGCCTACAGAGCTAGAAATAACGGGAAAACTTTTCCTTCCGTCTGTCAATGGTCGATCGAGCGAGCAAGAGGGAGGAAAAAGGGGCCGTTTGGACGGGGTCGTTTCTCGAGCAAAAGTACATCGAGGCTGTTTAATCGGCTTTAATCGAATATTACGTCGGTAGTATCGGCTACAAGACCCTGCGAGCTCGGGCTAACGTGATTCGAGAATCGGCTGCGTTCACGTCTGTCACGGGAATACCTCTCCTCTTTTCTCTCGGGCATTATTGGCACGTGCCCAAGTGCGAGAACATTGTCGCTACGGCCAATTTGACTATTGGCAATGATCGTACAATCTCAGAGAGACAAAAAAATCGTTCTTTTTTCAGCCTGGCGTTTCTAAAAAAAAAACCACGGGAATTTTTGCTATTTTTATCTTGCAATGCAGTCTCGTGGAAAAAATTATCTGTTACCCGAGTAATGAATTTTCATAGAGATCGATTCAATTATTTCTAGGCTTTTTGCCCAAAAGCTGCAGGCTGCGAGAGAGAGAGAGAGAGAGAGAGAGAGAGAGAGAGAGAGAGAGAGAGAGAGAGAGAGAGAGAGAGAGAGAGAGAGAGAGAGAGAGAGAGAGAGAGAGAGAGAGAGAGAGAGAGAGAGAGAGAGAGAGAGAGTGAGAGAGGGAGAGAGAGAGAGAGAGAGCTTCCGGGGCGGGAAACCTACAATTTGCAATTCACAAAGAACCGACGTATGAATATAAATGAGCGGTCGAAAGAATGTAAACGTGCATATCGACGAACAACGACGTAGGCCGTGTAATTCAGGTGCGCGCGCGAGTGTCACACATATTCCTACACCAGAAACACGATATCGATCCCGCTCTTTTTCCGCGTTCGTCTTTTTTTTTCTTCTCTCCGCTTTTCCTTATACCTGTGCACGAGCGTACACACGCGCGATCCCTTTTTCCTCCGCTTCGACCTTTTTATTTCCCTTCTTTCTTTTTCTTCTTCTCCACCACGACCGAGACTGCGACTATAACTCTTCGATTTTTCCAATCCAATTTGTCGGACTCGGTATGGAGGAGGTATAGGCGCGCGCGCGATTGAGGATCCCTCGAGGCCGCGGCCGCCTCCCCGGCGAAAAAAGGCAAAGGACGCTCCTCGGGATTGAACGGGCCATTTGGCGAATGGGCCCCTTTATTCCAGCAACTTTGCCGATTGTTAACATTGATTTTCTTAAAGGGTTAGGTCACAGTATCGGGTATAAAATCATGTGCGAGTTTAACAATCTTTTCGTTTGAAAAGGGGGTTCATTCATAAAATTAATTACACATCGATATATTATGAATATCAAGCTGTTGAAAAATATGTTTTTTTTTTTCGATGTACAAAATACAATAATTCTTGGCAATCTACATTGGAATACCGAGAGAAGTACGTACGGAATTTGAAAAATATTGTTTTATTCAAAAGTCGTAGGTATTCGAACTTGAGAGGTGAATTTTTAGTGAAAAATTTCGTTGTAACTGCTCATAAAATGTAAAGTTTTCGATTAATCAGAAATTCCGTACGTACTTCTCTGCGGAATGCAATTAGGAACATAGCTTTAAATTTGAAGTAAATCGAGTGAAAAATGGTGAAGTTATTTGTCACGCCAATTAGAAAAAAGAGAAGTTTCGAGTAGTCGGCCATTTTGTACATCGAAAAAAACAAAAATATATATTTTCTAACAGCTTGATATTCATACTAAATAGATGTGTAATTAATTTTACGAGTGAATCATTTTTTCATACGAAAAAAATTTGTGATCTAAGGTCTAAGTTCCTAATCTGTGGCCTAAGGTCTTAGCGGGGCCGTCTAGTGTGAAGGCCGTTTTTTTAAATGCTTTTGTGGGGACTTTTTTGACAAACCATCAAATAAAATAATTTATAAATTGTATATCATTTTTATTAACATTTAAACAAACTTCGTGAATTTTTTAAAGTCATTATTGACTTAAGGCTCTACATGGAACTAAAATACAGTTAGAATTCCAAAAAATAATTTTTTTTTACGCTTTAGAAAAAAAATTCAATTTTTCGTATTTTTTGGGGTCGATATAGCTGATAAAAAGAAAACTAACGAAGCAATCTTAATTACTTTAGTTCAACTTGTAGTTATATATGAGGCGATCCATGTCACTTCAGCCAGTAAAAAAAAGTCCGCAAATAATTTTGAAAAATCGAGTTACTTTATTGAAAAATATTCACCGAGTGTCGAAATTTCTGACGTTTTTTCTCGTTGATTAGCATTTTTTGACATTTTTCCATTCAAATGGCTGTATCTTTGGCAGGATTTGACGTATTTACATTCGTAAAAAACGAAAATGTGCGTCTTTTTATGGCCTTCCAGAACATATAACATATATGTCATCAACGTATAACATATATGTCATATGTATTTCAAAAACCTGGTAAACATACAGCGAGTGCTCCACACTCTTTAATCGAATATTAAATTAAAAAAAAAATAGCTGTTACTTCACGGTGTTTAGGAATCCCATAATATAAAAAATACCAAAAATCCGTTTTTCGTATTCACAATTTGGGGAAATTTAAAAAAATAAAATAACGAGTGTCGTTCCTTGAGAAAAAAAATATTTTTGCATTTTTTCCCCTGAAACGGACGTTCGACTTGTTCAATGAAGTCTAAATTAATTATTTTCTGGAAGGCCATAAAAAGACGCACATTTTCGTTTTTTACAAATGTAAATACGTCAAGTCCTGCCAAAGATACATCCATTTGAATGGAAAAATGTTAAAAAATGGTAATCGACGGGAAAAAAACGTCAGATTTTTTTTTTTCGATTTCGACACTCGGTGAATATTTTTCAATAAAGTAACTCGATTTGTCAAAATTCTTTGTGGATTTTTTTTTACTAGCTCAAGTGACCCTTAAGGAAGCGAAAGTAAAAAAAAAAGTTGTTTCAGCAATGAAAAGTACGCCCCGCTTGTGGTTTGCAGATGAGTCACCCGGGTATGGAGAGCCTGGACATGCTGGACCCGAGCAACTCGATGACGACGTTAACGCCGATGTCGGAGGGCGGTGTGGGCGGGGGTGGCGGCGGCCCGGGTCACCACGGTGGTGGTATCCACGGGCCCTCGGTTTACGGGGGTATGAACGGAATGATGGGTCACCATCATCACGGGAACATTGGTGGGAGCGTTGGTCATCCGCATCATCATCCGGCGATGGCTGCCGCGGCGGCGGCGGCAGCGGCTGCCGGTCTCCATCCGGACGCCGACACCGATCCCCGCGAGCTCGAGGCCTTCGCCGAGAGGTTCAAGCAGAGGCGAATAAAGCTCGGGGTGACCCAGGCCGACGTTGGGAAGGCCCTCGCGAACCTGAAGCTTCCCGGGGTCGGGGCACTCTCCCAATCGACGATATGCCGCTTCGAGTCACTCACGCTCTCCCACAACAACATGATTGCCCTCAAGCCGATACTACAGGCCTGGCTCGAGGAGGCCGAGGCCCAGGCCAAGAACAAAAGACGCGACCCGGACGCCCCCTCGGTATTGCCAGCCGGCGAAAAGAAACGCAAACGCACGAGCATCGCCGCACCCGAGAAAAGATCCCTCGAGGCTTTTTTCGCCGTTCAGCCGAGGCCAACCGGCGAGAAGATCGCCGCGATCGCCGAAAAATTGGACCTCAAGAAAAACGTCGTTCGCGTTTGGTTCTGCAATCAGCGCCAGAAACAAAAGCGCATGAAATTCGCCGCTCAGCATTGACCCGAGGGTGGCTTGTGACAGCAAAACTGACTGTATCCACCGCCCAGTCTTGAACCGAAGCCCGAGCCCATGAGCGAGTATCAGGGATGGCCTTGAACGAGGGAGACAGAGAGCAACTAAGCTCACGCGTTAAACGAACAGCCCATCTTGAGGAGTGACATGCAGTCAGAGCCGTGAAAAAACGAGCATTTTCAATCATTTTTTTTTCATAGTAATTGAGTTCGTTTTACAAAAGTGGTTACACAGACTTTTTATGTTATACTTCAACTTGACTTGTACAAATTTTCAAGAAAAAATATTGATTATTTGTAAGCATATCGCCATCTTTGTCGGACCCCCTTCGGCATGTAGTGCTTTGCGGTACCCATCATACAATTTTACTGGATCATCTGAAATCAAGAAACCAAAAAAAAATTTTAGTTTAATAATAAATCTAGTCCTTGATCGAAGCTTTTTTTAAAAAATTAACAAAACGGCGGCTTCCGACAGATAACTTTCGATTTTCGACCAAAAAATCGCTCGTTTATTGTTTAAAAAAATTGAAATATTCAAGAAAAATGAAAATTCTTCGATTAAGGACTACTTTTTAATGCTATCATTCTAAACTTTTTTTTATGTATTTTGATCCACTGAATCCGAACATCACAATTTTTGCCGGAAAGTCGAGCATTCAATTGTTAATAGCCAATTGTTAAAACAATTTTTCAAAAAATTGAAGTTTTCGAGACGAATTATTTTTTGTGAATATTTTGGGCAATTCTAAAACGAAAGTATTCCTTATAAAATTTTGCTAAAGTTCATAGTTTTTGAGTGATAAATTTTTGAAAATTTCTGAAAGCTTCCAAGCATATAATAGGGGGGGGCGAAACCGGCTGCTTGCAGCTGCCGTCCGCTACCTGCCATGGGGACCCGACGCCCCTTCACTAATTGTGGGATATCCCGGAAACTATTCATCGGATTGACTTGAAATTTTCAGCAAATATTTTCGAAACATCATACTTCAAGAAAATGTAAAAAAAAATGGATTTTTCGAAAATTCTTACTGCATCTCACTCCTTAATTCGTCTTGTATCTCGTTTTCAACGCGCCCTTCTCCTCGTGTCTTCGGTTCGAACTGCGGCAGGATGCATGTCCCACGCGTCACAAGCCAAGTCGACCATTTTGTCAACCCAAGAAAAAAACACACCGTTCTTCTTCTTCTTCTCGTCGGGCTCTCGAGAGATTTTAGCCGCTTGTCACTCCACGTTGTTGGACTCCGGTGAGACCGATTATCGAATTGCCAAAAGAGATCGCAACCAATGGAAATATTTCACTCACCGATCGTCCCTTCCGGCGGAAGTGACGTGCGACTTTGGCGAACACGCGAATCGATCGGGACGCCACTCTCTCTCTCTCTCTCTCTCTCTCTCTGACTCTTCAGCTCGTGTCTCTCGTCGCAGCTGTCGTTGCCTCGCGGTACACCAACTCGAACGAGAATAAGGCGAGTGCCGAGGGAACACGGGATTTCAACTCACCACTGAGAGAAAGTACGTGCGAGCTCGGTCTCGAGCCAAGTGCACGATTTTCCGATCAATTTTCACGATCGATCGAGTTCCTCGCGCTTACCCGACGGAAAGGGACGACGCAGGGGGTGCAATGAATAAAGAGAACGAATCGCTCGTGACCACTATCGGAAGTACAACCTCGAGTGAAAGAAGAAAGAATACAATGAGAAAGAGAAGAATGATACGGTATTTTATTTAAAAAAAGAAGAAAAAAAAAAGTGTTGTTATGTAAAAAAATCGATGCGCGGATCCCCGTGGATCCGCGCGGAAAGTGATATTAATCCTAATTAAAAAAAAAAAACAAAACAAAACGAAAAACCGAAGAAAACAAAGTATGTGTGAGAGAGAAAAAAAAGTGACACTGCGGACGACAAGGACGCTTGTGAAAAAAAATAATAATAATTGAGTGCAACGATCGAGACGGTGAGAGTATGGATCGGAAAAAAAAATAAGAATCTGTTACGTAGTGATATCGGACAATCAGTGAAAAGACTGTACCACACCATATCGAAGCAATACACACACATACACAAGCTAATAAACGAAAGAGAAAAGCAACACACACACGTGCACAGCGTTGGAGAATTTGCGGTAAAATAATTCCCTTGTCGTTTAAGGGATTAGGCCACTCTAGAGGCCGAAAAAATAGGCTTTTTGGGGATTTTTTTTTAGAAAAACTACAAAATAAATCGAGATTACAAAAAAGGGTGTTTATCATACGTATCAGTGAGCGTGTACAAGAATTTTTTTGAAGCGATTCGTTTCAAAATGGCGGCTGTGCAGCGTTTATCTCAAAACTGGATTTTTTAAGCCTTCGAGTGCACACCTCCGCCGCCAATCTATAAGTGCATCTTGGGACAAGTTGACCCAAGGCGTTTTTCAAATCGTTGTATTCCGGTAAATATGCATTTTTTTTTTGTCGAGACGTTTTTTTTGTAGTAAATTATCCATATTTTATGGGTGTATATTTATTTTTTGACGAAAACGAAAATTACGTGGCAAAACATTCGTTGAAAGTGGGACATACGTTGAAAAATACGTACTTACCCGTACGTTTACACTGGGTCGAAACGACCCAGTGTGCACTCGAAGGGTTAAGGCGCCACTTTGGAGCCACGAAAAAAGGCTATTTTCGCGATTTTTTTGAGGATTTTATAAGAGATGTGAATATAAAAGTTGTTGGGCTTGATAAAGTCTTGAAATACATTTGAAAGAATGTTTAATTAATTTTTATTCATTTTTAAGTACAAAAACTATAGTTTAACGTAAGGCCTCAAAAATAGGTAGGCTATCAAAAATAGTAGGCTAAAAAAATCAAAGTCCATTAGATTCAGTATGACACCAGCTACAAAATGATCCTCGGATATAAAGTTTGATCAAAAAATAAAAAAAATGGCAGATGAAAAACGAAAAAAAGTTTTCAAAAACGCGTTTTTTCGCACTTTTTCGCAAAAAAAGAGTAAAAATCAAAATTTTAAAATCATCGAGGGTCATCTTGTTGCGAATCATGTTTACAATATGTAGTTCAAATTTCAAGAGAATCGGTTTATTAGTTTTAGCGATACGATGGAGCTGGATTTTGAAAACGTTTTTTCGAGAAAAACGCTTTTGACGTTTAAACTATGGAAAACTCTTACCTAAACTCAATCGGCAATTCCTGCACCGTACAAAATCCTTTCTGATTGCTCATCATCGTTGATTTCTTCAAGTCTTGCTTGCTCTCGATTTTTTGAAATTTTCAAAGTGGACTGGCCCCTTAAGTTGGTCGGAAACATAACTCAGAAAATTTTAAAATAATTCACTTGAAATGTTGTATATATCTTGAAAAATACATTGTCTATGGAAGTACGTAAGATTTTTTTTATCGCATAGTTTATTTATTATTAACAATTATCTGACGATTTTTTAGGAAAATGTTTCACTTTCCAAAAAATTGCCTAAAAAATCAGATAATTGTTAATAATAAATAAACTATGCAATTAAAAAAAAAATTCTACGTACTTCCATAGACAATGTATTTTTCAAGATATATTCAACATCTTAAGGGGAGATATACACCTAGAAGCCGGAAAAAAGGTCATTTTTCTGAATTTTTTCAACGAAAACTATTTGAAATTTCGTATTGGGTTTTTAATTATCTAAAAGTATATACATTCAAAAATATGTTTAATTTTCTTTATTTAAAAATATCAAAAATATACAAGGATATTGTATGATCCTTGGAGCGTCGTAAAAAAATCGTATACGGTACCCACTGGCGATTCTTCAAAAATCATCGGAAAAAAAACCAAAAAGATGATTAAATTGGATACTATAATCTATTACTTGTCATAGCCGATTTTGAAAATATCGATTTATGACAAAATGGCGGACGTTTGAACATAAATAGTGATTTTTTGGCCAAAAATTAGTTATTATTTTGCCTATAAAACAAAAACTAAGTAACGGAAATAAAAATCCTATGACAAGTACTAGATAATGGTGCATAGAATAACCACAAAAAACCTCAAGGCAATCGGTTCATTGGTTTTCGAGAAATTTTGGGTACCGATTTGAGAAACGTGGTTTTGAGAAAAACGCGTTTGAAAATTTGGGAATGAATAAATCATGAAGTTTGTCAACTTACATGAAATCATCGATACCAGGCCCATAGTGTAGATCTCCTACGGTCGACGGAATGTTCATAGCTTCTAAATCCTCGAATTCGACCATCTAGGTGTATATCTCCCGTTAAGTGAATCGGTTGAAAATTGTCTGAATTATGTTTCCGGCCAACTTTAAAAAAATTCATTTTTGAGATAAACGCCGCACAGCCGCCATTTTGAAATTAATCGCTTCAACAGAATTATTGTATACAGTCACTAATATGTATGATAAACACCCTTTTTTGTAATCTCGATTTATTTTGTAGTTTTTCTGAAACAAAAAGCCCCAAAAAGCCTATTTTTTCGGCCTCGAGAGTGGCCTAGGCCTTAAAAGTCTCTTTTTCCTTCGTTCCGAGTCTTCGACTGGGCACGTGTGTCTGTGTGCGTGTGCGTGGGTGTGTGCGAAGGCGGATCCATGTGCGAACGCTCAATCGCATCGAGCTGTACCACCGTACGTGAAGAAAATTATCGCGCATTTAGTTTTAACAATTGTAAGTAAACGAATTGAGAGGTAATTGTGGGAATGGGGGGAGCTGAGGAAAAAAAGGAGGAGCCTCGTAAGGGGAGTTATTTCTAAGAGGATGCCTGTGTGTAAATACGTTACCGAAAATATTCGAAGCCGTTACAGGTCGATAAGTATTTTATAGAGAAAATAAATTATAACAAAAAAAAATAGTCTAATTGAAATCGGCGTTCGCGACTAGTCGAGAGATAATCGGGGACAGGAGGAAAAGAAAAAAAAATACATTTAAAAATGTAACAAAGTTATTCTAGTGCAATACGTAGCGATTAGCGATAGCGTAAAAATCTCTCTCTCTCTCTCTCTCTTTCTTTGGTTTGGGTTTTTTTTTCGTTTCGATCCTTTAGAGCCGTCGAGCCCTCTTGTACAAAATGCTATATACATAAATATGATGGTTTATAAAGATCGTTGGGACGGCTCGTAGACACCTAAAATTATCTCGTGCTACACTCAAGTAAATAACAATTATCCGCTGAAACTTGGTACGATTCTTGTAACATACTTTCCGGGCCAAAATCGCGGAGGGATGCAAATGTTTTTATTTTTGTTTCGGGATTCGTTCGTTTGTCACGATTTTTTTTTCTTAGCTTAGGTAAATCGAATTCAGGAAGGGAAAGAAAATTGCCAAAGAAGAGTGAAGACCGGAGGGGGGGGGGAGCAAAAAATGTCTCAGCACTGAACGATTATTTATTTGGCCCGATCGACGATTCCGCCCCACCGTATCATTTTCTTTGCCGAACGACAATTATTCCGTAGGTATTTAAAACACAGGGTAACCCGAATCATATCGCAATATGCTTCTAATAATAAATTGTAATACACAGTCGCGGGATAAGGGACTTTCGACGAAAAACAAAAATGCTCCACGTCGACATTATCAACTTTAATCAGCCAAATGATATTTTTCAAGAATCAAATATATAAAATACTCGAGACTCGATCGGAGGCTGACGAATTAATTCGCACTTTTTCAACTCCTGTTATGAGCCGGAGTGAGCAGGATTTTCTTCTTTTTCTACATTTCCAACGATATCGAATAAATTCGGCGTGGAGCGAGCTGCACACATAGACATTGTTCTTGTAATATAATTAAACGTATAATTGTATACTTCATCGGCGATTCATTCCAGTTACGATTGAGTGACGAGAAAAATGGGGCCGGGTTGAAATTCCGAAATTTGAATGATCAGAACACTCAAAACGCCGAAAGAATACTACCCCGGAAGCGTTTTACCCGAGAGACCAAAAGTCCGAAAATCTGAACGGGACCGGGTTGAAATTCCAAACGTTGAACGATCAGAACGCTCGAAACTCCGAAAATATACTATCCCGAAAGATCAAAACTCCGAAAGAATTTTACACGAAAGACTAAAACTCCGAAAATCTTAACACCGTCAAAATAATTCGGCTATGGAAGTTTTGAAAGTTTCAAAATTTTCGATAAATCGACGAATTATTTCAAGAACGAACTTTGAAATATAAGTATATCAATAGAAATCATGTGCGACGTAATGACACTTTTTAACGTTTTTTTTTCACATTAGGGCTTCCCCCACCTTAATTCAATATATAACATCGTTTTTTATCCATAACAATACCCCAAAAAAAATGTAGACCGATTTTGGGCTGAAGTCGTGATTCTATAGTTTTACCTTTTTTTTTTTACTAAGAAGTGATTTTACGTCATTTTTTAAATTTGTCTAAACAATGTTATACGTTCTACATCATTTATAGTCAACTGTGTAGACTTTCGCTGGCATAATCTTGACGCACCTTGTAATTTCGGAACATTAAAATTAGGAATTTTGAACCGTCGGCGCATTCAAAGTTCGGCATTTCAACCCGGCCCTCATGTCAAGATCATGCCAGCGAAAGTCTACACAGTTGACTGTAAATGATGTAGAACGTATAACATTGTCGAGGCAAATTTCAAAATTGACGCAAAATCACTCCTTGAGGGGTTGGGCCACTCTAGAGGCCGAAAAAATAGGCTTTTTGGGGATTTTTTTTCCGGAAAAACTGAAAAATAAATCGAGATTACAAAAAAAGGTGTTTATCATACATATCAGTGACTGTATACAAGAATTTTTTTGAAGCGATTAATTTCAAAATGGCGGCTGTGCAGCGTTTATCTAAAAACTGCATTTTCTAAGTTGGCCGGAAACATAACTCAAGGAACATCCCTTCGATTCTGTTGAAATTTGGATATGTTATAAAGCACCGAAAAGTAAGCGATACGTATTTTTTTTTATCGGCGGAAAAACGGTTTTAAGGGGTGAAACGAACCCTCGAAAATAGGGGTGTTTTTCGTTTTTCGTCGATAACGTTATCGTTCTCATTTCCAATGTATAGTGCACAAAAGTAAACATTATTGCAATTTGAAATTTTGCAATATCTCGTACCGTTAAAACGTTATCGACGAAAAACGAAAAACATCCCCATTTTTGAGGGTGCGTTTCAGCCCTTAAAACCGTTTTTTCGACGATAAAAAAAAATACGTATCGCTTACTTTTCGGTGCTTTATAACATATCCAAATTTCAGCAAAATCGAAGGGCACCTGAGGGATGTTCCTTGTCAGACAATTTTCAAACGATTCACTTGAAATGTTGAATATATCTTGAAAAATACATTGTCTATGGATGTACGTAGAATTCCTTTTTAATATTGCATAGTTAATTTGTTATTAACAATTATCTGAAGAAATTTATAACTTCCCAAAAATTTACCTTAAACATTCAAAACTTGAAAACTAAAAAACTTAAAAATGCAGTTTTGAGATAAACGCTGCACAGCCGCCATATTGAAATGAATCGCTTCAAAAAAATTATTGCATACCCTCCCTGCTATGTATGATAAACACCCTTTTTTGTAATCTCGATTTATTTTGTAGTTTTTCTGAAAAAAAAAATCCCCAAAAAAGCTTATTTTTTTCGGCCTCTACAGTGGCCTAAGGCCTCAATAAAAAAAATCTTGAAATAATTCGTCGATTTATTGAAAATTTTGAAACTTTCAAAACTTCCATAGCCGAATTATTTCGACGGTGTTAGAATTTTCGGAGTTTTGCACATTCGTGTAAAATTCTTTCGGAGTTTTGAGCGTTCTGACCATTCACAATTCGGAATTTCAACCCGGGCCCACCTTGAATTTCGGAACATTAAAATTCGGAAATTTAAACCGTCGGAGCATTTAAAGCCCAGAATTTCAACCCGCCCCCAGAAAAATAAACCACGAAGGGACGAAGCAGAAGGGTGCGAAAGTTTCGTGGTAAAAACCAAACAAAAAAGAAACACTCGAATAAAATAGAAACCGCAAAGTATTACGTTACGCAGCATACACGATGTATCGAACATTTGTATAAAGTTAGAGAGAGAAAAAGAAATGGAACTGGAAATATAGATGGGAAATACGAGTGGAGCAAAGTACAGAGGACTCGATGAAAATCTGGAAACTTGAACGATACCCGTCAACGATACTCAGCTGACGTTTGTACCGTCATTAAACGAGAGTCAAAACGAACTGTTGATCGTTCGATCGGTCTCGCTCGTCCCAATCGTATTTTTTACGCAACGGCGACCAAAAATAATACTCAGAAAGACAGAGAGAGAGAGAGAGAGGGCGGGAGGGAGAGAGGGAGAAAAAGGAAATACTTTGCGAGCGAGACTGACAAGGAACATCCCTCAGGTGACACCCTTCGATTTTGTTGAAATTTGGATATGTTATAAAGCACCGAAAAATAAGCGACACGTATTTTTTTTTATCAGCGGAAAAACGGTTTTAAGGGGTGAAACCACCCCTTAATATAGGGGTGGTTCACCCTTAATTTTTTTTGCAATGTCACTATAGTGGATTTTTCATTGCTTCGGATTAGAAGAATTTTCGTTTTTGTTTCATTAAAATCGGTGGACTCCTTGTGTGTGTAACTGCTATATTACCCCTAGAGATGGTTTTTTTCGAGGGCTGGTTTCACCCCTTAAAACCGTTTTTCCGGCGATAAAAAAAAAACACGTATCGCTTACTTTTCGGTGCTTTATAATATATCCAAATTTCATCAAAATCGAAGGGTGTCACCTGAGGGATGTTCCTTGTGAGAACGATGTGAGAATACAACAAAGACATATCATACGAACGATTAGTCAAATTGCCCGACAGATATTTCAACTACAATGTATTATTATTATTATTGTTACGTTGCGTGCAACTTTTTCAAGCGCCATACTTATTTCTCGAGCTGCCTACTCTCGACGAGAGAAAAAAAAAACATTACTGGATTTTCGTCGGGTGGCTTAGAATTGTGTACATAATATTCGAGCGAGATGTAAATGTACTTATTGTAAATTGTTATGTAAAGTGAAGCAGTGAAAAAAAAAAGAAGAAAAGAAAAAGGCGGAGAGGAGACTTCGAAAGATTGATCTTCGGATCGCGATCGAACGTCTCCGTTCGCAGCTAGTGAAATTCCGATCGGCTTGGGAAAATCTTTCCATCGAGGATACGTTAATAATTTTTTGTTCCAGTCCAGTCAATTTCTATATTTTCATTCTTCTCCGTATTTTCTTTGTTTTATTTTCTCTCTCTTTTGAAATTGCACGCAATGTAGGAAGGTAGAGCGTCGACCGCGTAGTTTCAAAAGTTCGAGGAGCAACGGGGAAAAAAATACGAGAAACGAAAAAAAAAAATGGAAGGAAAAAAAAATGAGCGGGCTCACTCGCACTTTTGTTGTACATATCATGTGCCATAACTCATCTTTATCATACTTCGTGTTCAACTTTGTTCCAAAAATACCTACTCGACTACGAATAATATAGTATAATGAAAAATAAATCTCGATGTTATTGATAACAAAAAAAAACAACAACAACGAAGATCTTTGTTCTCATTTATCGCACGATTTTCCTTCTACGAAAAATCCCAAAAATCAACCAGTGACAAATTTGTGTCAGGATTGATTGGTATGTTTTTTTTTTTTTGTTGCTTTTACGCGAGTGACATTAGTCCGGCGAAGGATCGTTTACGCGGAGACTCGCGTGCGAGCGATAATCCCGAAGGCACACGATAAAGCTTCTTTGCAAATGATTATAAATTCATAGACTCGGACACGAATACGTTGTTACGAGAGAGCGGCGTTTGTACCCACCGCAAAGTGTACGAGCGCGCTAGGATTGCCCGTTCAAACAATGAAAGAAATTATTATTCGCTCCACCCGGTGCCCCCCCCGCGTATCCTCTGTATCCACAAAACTCACGTGTGCAGCGTCGTTACTTCCATCAATCAGATAAACTCGCGTTAAATCGCTTCGTACGTTTTTTTTTTCCTTTTTTTTCCTTCTCTCCCTCCGCATAGCCTCGTAATATATTCCGTTATCGTGAAACTTGTATCTTCCCTCTCATCTGGCACATTTCGCACTTGATCCCCACTAACGAGTCCTTTTTTTTTGGCTTTCACACTCGTCGATTTTCCTCTCATCGACATCTCGCCCCTTAAGGGAGACTTTGTCCTTGGAGCGCCATATTTCAGGTGTTTACATTTTATTTTTTTCAAAGGAAACGAGTAAAGCTTTTTGAGTGCGGTTTTTTTCTTGCTTTTATTCATGATATACAGAACGTTAAAAAATTAAAAAAAAAAAAAAAACACCAAAATGGCGGCCGTCGCAGCTCCGCGAAAACAGGTCCTCAAATCGCGGGAGGTAAACGGCTGACATCACTGCCCCCTCTTTGTTGATCCGAAACACAAATTCAAAGCATATTATCAATCTGTGACCCTTTGGTCATGGAATGACGGATGGGTTTTTCGTTTAGTACAAATTTCGGAAAATGGCGGCAATTAAAAAAAAAATCGAATTTTCGCGTTTTTTTTCGCATAAAAAGATGAATAATAAATGCAAAAATGTATTTATCGAAAAAACGATCCGTCATTCCGTGAAGACATATTTTCTGAGTATGCTCTCCAAATTTCAGGTCGATGTGTTAATTACAGCGGTCAGGAGAATGTGAGCCATTTTTAAAAACGTGTTTTCGAGAAAAACGCGTTTAAAGTTTTGTAATGTGTTTACACAAATGTGTTTATAATTACCGCTAATCGGCAATGCCTGGTCCATAGAGGCATCCCTCCTCTTCTTCTAGCTGCTCGTGTTGAGCCGCTAATATCTTCCGCTGCATTTCAAGGACAAAGTCTCCCTTAATACTAAGTTCAAGTAAATCTGAACAGATATTTCCTTTACCATACAAACTTTGCCCCCTTTTCCCCTTAAGGATTGAATTGCCGAAAACGCTGAAATTTCATTGATTGTATCTGGAAGCAGTTATACACAGCTCCAAGTAAATTTGACCCGTTTTTTAATTTTTATTTTTCGCACGAACTTTGCCACCCCCTTTTGTTTAGGGATTGAATTTCGAAAAACGCTGAAATGCGTATTTTATGAATCGTGTTGAAGTGCATTAATACTAAGTTTCACATACAGCTTCTGACCAGATTTTTTTATTTTCCTCACAAACTTTGCCACCCCTTTTCTCCACTTAGGGGTTGAATTTGTAAAAACGTTGGAATACGTGTTCCATTAATTGCGTCAAGCAGCACGAACATCAAATTTCAAGCACAGCCGACTAGGTTTTTTTTAATTTGCATGCAAACTTTGCCAGCCCTTTTGTCCCCTTAAGGGTTGAATTTAAAAAAATCACTTTTTAAATGGTGCCCACATGATAAAATCAACATGTTTCCAAATTTTACGTTTCTGGATTCAGCGGTTGAGGCTGGGCGATGACGAGTCAGTCAGTCAGTCGGGACTTTGCCTTTTATTGTCTTGTATATTGCTTGGATTATTCTTGGACACTTTGATACGACGAGAGTTGTTGAGCGGTTACGGTTTGGCAAAGACTCACGTTGCCGCAAAGCGCAAAGGAGCTCTCGTCTAAGTGTCCCGTTCCACGCTCACGAAACGCCCCTCGTCCGATCTCCGGCTATCACTTTTTCACTATTTCCCTCCACCGCACTTGACCTTTCTTCACCTTTGCGAAAAAAATACTATTTTTTTTTCACGTTCGCGACACTAAATTTTTTTTTTTCACTTTCGGGAGACTGTACTATTTTTTTTTTCTCTTCGTCGACAATAAACTATTCTTCATTGACTTCCGCAACACTACTGGACCATTTTTTTCCACTTTCGCGAGACTAAACTTTTTTTTTTAATCTTGCGACACAATTTTTTATTACTTTTCCTACGCTAAAGTATTTTTTTTTTCACTCCCGCGACACTGGCTCTGTATTTTCACTCGCAGGGCATAAATATTCTTTTTCCAAGTACCTCATTTTTTCGTTCGGATATTTATGCACGGTGATTAATTGCAGGTCGATTTAATTAACGTTTTCAATATTTTCGAGTTGAACGACCGACTTCCAATCGCTCGAATCAATTATTCGTAGCTTAAATTATTCCGAGAGGTATTTTTACTCGTTTTAATGATTGTATTAAATAAAAGTGTCTCAGGAAAAGTTGTAAATGTTTGATATGATTTTTTATGCCGAGAACACAGTGTTCAAATCTGTTTCGTCGTTGCCGTAAATTCCGTCGGGAGACCGCGCGTGTTCGAGTTTCGCAAAAAAATTCATCCCAATAAATTGAGATAAAATCGTGGACAAAGATTCGCTCCGATATGAGTAATTGCTATCGAAAGGCTATTTTTTTATCAGTCTACGTTTATATCTTTCACTCACGCTATTTTGGCATTTTTCTCGAGGGCAATTTCGCCAAAAGAGCAAGCCCGCAAGATCGGTGAATTCTCGACGTACGAAGTGAACCATCGTTTAACGAACTGTCAGGTGGAGGGCATAGGCGAATTCGTCGGTTCGCGAAAATAACAATTTCGTCTGTAAACCTGGGTATTTCGTGTCCGAGCCAAAACTACTTCCCTACCGAGTTGCTTAAGGCGTTACCCCCACTTGTAGCGCAAAAAAAGGCCTTTTTCATGAATTTTTTTAAAGAAAACTACGAAACTTTTTTAATCGATCAATATACCATCTTAAAGAACACATCTTGAAGAACTCTCAGTAATTTTTTTATTGAAAAATATTACATTGTTTAGTGGCAAATGGCCGTCAATGAAATAATGTTTTTATATACACGGTTTGCGGTGACCAACATTGCGGCGAAGTGGATCATCTGAAAAAAAAAATGCGGATGGATTTAGTCAAATATAAGTATAAACTAGTCTTTAATCGAAGGATTTTAAAAAATATTCATTTTTCACAAAATGGCGGACAGTCAAAGTTAATGGTTCGATTTTAACGAAAAAAAACGGCCGTTTTTTGGCTATAAAACGGCCATTTGTTTCGAAAAAAAAATCGAACGATCAAAGACTACATTTTTATGTATTAAATAAGCCTGCAAAATTTCAAGAAGATCGGTTCATTAGTGTTCGAGTAATCTTGGTCACCGACTTCAGAAATGCCATTTTGAGAAAAACGCGTTTAAAATTTCTCTTTTAACGCCCTTTCAACGCGGATTCTTCTCTTTCAACGCTCATATCTCAGTCAATTTTGTTCGGATCGACTTGAAATTTTCAGGACATATTCTCAGATACTTATACTTCAAAAAAATGCAATAAAAAGATCGATTTTTTCAAAATCGCAAGTGGGGTTAACCCCTTAACAAAAAATATTGTATTTAACAAAGAATACACGAAAAAATGTGTGTTTAACAAAAAATACCCAAAAAATCTTATAATTAACAACAAATACACGAAAAAATGTGTACTTAAGGAGAGGGTAGGGGTTTCGGCGTGAAAAAAAAAACACTTTTTGCGATTTTTTTTTTCATCTATATGGATAGAGTAAATTCATTGAAACCTTTTGTACATTGTTGAGTGTCATTTCAGGAACATTCCGTGAAATTTGTACGCGAAAATATCCACAAACAGGCCGATGCCGCGTTTTTCTTGAAACCACTTTTTCAAAGTCCGTGTTTACTGCCATTTAAAAACTACATGGCCGATTTATCTCAAACTTGGTACACACTTTCTACATATAAAATACCTCCCCCCAACGCTTAGTTTGAGATTTTTTTTTCACATTGAGGGGTTTCTTCACCCCCAAAATGGCGGAATTTTTCGTGAAAAATAGCACTTTTCACTTTACATGACCACCAAAAATTTAGAAATTAAAAAAAATTATCAAAGACCGTTTGGGGAGGATTTGATGATACTTTGACTAAATTTTAATGATACTTGATTTCAGATCATTTCTAGCTGAGATACAGTGAACACCGCAAATCGTGTTTTTCCAAAGGCGTTATTGGAAAAGCTTTGTCACCGGCTTGTTTGTGGATATTTTCGCGTACAAATTTCACGGAATGTTCTTGAAATAATACTTAACAATGTACAAAAGGTTTCAATAAATATACTCTATTCATATAGATGAAAAAAATCGCAGAAAAGTGTTTTTTTTCACGCTGAAACCCCCACTCTTCCCATAACAAAAAATACACGAAAACAATTGTTTTCCGATAATTTTATGATTGATATATCAAATGTAATATTGCGTACACCAGCGTGATTTTTTCCAAAATTTTCGAATGAATCAACTGGGTGAAAAAAAAACGGCAGGACTTGAAATACCCAGGTATACAGACGGAAGGTACACTGAGAAAAAAAATCATAGATCCGATATCATTGGTGTTATTGAATGAAATTTCGTTGATTCAATTGTAAAATTGTTGGTGTAAATAATCGGATTTATTAGTCCAAGCAAAACGTTATTGACTTTAATAACATGATAAAATTAAAAGTTTTTTTTTTCATTCAAAAGATATATTGCTAGCCAAGAACAATATATTATTGAAACCATCTAAAAAATTATCGCGAACAAATTATATAGTTTTGAATGCATCTACTGCAACGAACAGAAAAAGCGTTTCAATTCATAACATGAATATTGTTGATTCGAGTACACAAGAAAAATTGAATTTCGCTCGTTTGATTTAGATAAAATTTCTATTGAGTAAATATGTTATTTTTTTTCCACCATATCCGATATTGATTTTCAAGTACATTATTCATTAAAATATTAATATTTTATGTTTATTGAAAAATATTAAGCAAATGTCTGAATTGGTTAAAACATTATGCGAAAATAATATTTGTTTCTTGCGCATTTGGTTGAAAAAATTCAACCAAATCATGGCCGAGCGCCACCGAAATTATAGGTGTGAGGAAACCCGTAGTTCTCGGAGTAACCGCTAGAAGCCGCACGGGCGCTCGTTTCTCGTAAGCGTAGCGCGAACCGAAAATCTACTTAACGCGGTCCTCTATTTTCTCGGCTGTTTTTTTACGGCTTTTTCAATAATTTTTTACGGGCAAGGCATCGAAATAATCAATCTCATTGTTTTTGCATAATCTTTATTAACATTTAAATAAGCTTTACAAATTTTTTGAAGTCAAAATATATAATAGAATAAACGTTATAGTGGCCTACAGGAAGACATCAAGTAAAAGAGGTGCTTGACGGTGACCAAGATTGCGGCTGTTCTGCTTATCTGAAATCAAAAAACCAAACGGAATTTTAATCTTCATATTTAAGACTAGCGATTTCACTAGAGTGAATTCTAAATTACAAAAATTGACTTTTTCATACACTTTTGAAAATTACATTCTATTTTTTACTCATTTTTTATCAAGTTTTTCGCTCGTACAAAAAAAACTATCGAAGCAATCATGATAATCCTAGTTCAATCGCTGGCTTATAACATATTAAAGATGCTGTATAAATTTGAACAAGATCGGTGCAGTAGTTTCTGAAATATCGTGGTCACCGTTTCGAAAAATGGTGTTTCGAGAAAAACGCGTTTGAAAGTTCGCGCATGTGATTTATACTAAAAATTTCATCTCACCGTCAATCTGCTATGCCTGGACCATACAACAGGCCTTCCTCTTCCTCTTGGAAGTCACGCAGAGCTGCTCCGTCTTCCCTTTTCGCGATTCGGGCCTGTTTTACAACATCACTCGTGCGCCTTTCTGAACGGTCGATCCGAGAGCTATCACGCTGTTGAACATATCCTTTAGCTTGTGGGCCGATTTTCACTCCCATGGTTTCCAAGGTCTTCAGGATAGATTTGAATCCTTCGTTGAAGATTATGACAGCGAGAAACGTGGCGATTTCGACCACTTTTGGCCCAGAATGGAGGTGCTTCGGAGCAAAAGTCCAGATTAACGAATTGAGCGACTCGTTATTATTTTGAGTTTCCGCTCCCAAGGCATCTGCTTAACAATTCTTCTTTGGATAAATCCTCATAAATTGGCTTTATAACTTTTTGAACTGCTTCAGAAAGAGGCGATTTATTGTGTTTGAATTGCTCAGCCTCTCCGAGAAGCTCATACCTGTTCCATTCCAGGGCCGTAACTTGTGAACCACTTCGAATATCGAAAAATCCTTTGGCACACATTTTCTACCCATGTTGTAGATGTGATTTATGAAAAAAAAATCGATTTTTTCGACCCGAGAAACTAGAGGACTGCCTTAAACGCCGGAGAAACTCTATAGAGTATCGCTTCTTGACCTGTGGCTAAGATCAACGCATAGTATCTGTTCTTATCGGTTGAATATCTGATACTCTCTCCATGGATATTCCATTGGATATCTGATATTCTCTCCACTATTATCGTGGATGATCATTCTAATGCTCACTTTTTATTTAAGATTTAAAACGAATTGAAAAACTTACGTCTCACGGCATATTCGTTTCGATGTAGTAAAGAAATAATTCATTCCACTGATTATATTTTTGTACGAAATAAAAAATGTAGCAATCGCTTAATTATCTCACCCATACGTCTACGGATTGTACATAGAATGATTTCAATAGAATATAATTTTATTTGAAGGATAATGTAGATATTCAGAGAACAGAAGAGATTTTCAACTAAAAGTAATATGTTATTTGAATCAATCACATTTTCCAATATTTTATAGTATTGTAACAATCTCATATATCGGCCAGACATTTATTTGAATCAGCCAATGCATTTTTTTTATTCAATTGGCTTTTTTTTTCTCAGAATGGCGGAAGAGCGTTAACAGAAGTGACAATCTCGCTTACGATGAGTACGCGTGCTTCCATCATCAAGCTCATCGATCTAAAAATCGAGACTCGTTCGACCTTTCTATTTACGGAGAAAACGTAAAAATCTATCCATTCGCCGTATGAAGAATGACGATTAGTCAGGCTCGCAAACAAAGAGCCGACAAAAATGAGGCCCTCGAAGAGAGCAAGGGAGAGTCATAATGGGGGATGGGGGGGGGCTGTCGATACCTTATCGCACATGGTTACATAGCCGTCGAGTAATTGGCGCGGCATGCAAACATTGCGATCGAGGCTTACAATGGGATAGACTCCCGAGGCAATGTTTGTTCGCCCGCGAGAGCACTTGTTCCCATGCCACGCTATACGGGCCCGAGAAAGACCGACACAGCCAGACCTTTCCTCAAGCAATTCGTGAGATTGTTCGAAAAGGCCTTTTCAAACGCTCGCGACATCCTTCCATTTTCTACAGCGCATATACATACAACAAGTTAAAATATGAATAATCAAAAAATCCTCGTGGCTCCTTCGAGGCCACGCTACTAACGGAGACGCGTTCCGGGCAGCAGCTCCAAATGAGAACATGTGGCAAGCGAGTGCGCACCGGCGAGCTTTTGTGTTACAAATAATGTTTGCATTATCGTCGTCGCGCCCGTATTATGTACGTACGTTTTGTAGAGGAGTTGATAAAGGCGCGGGGACGGGGGACTATTCCTGTACGAGCAAACTACGTATACGTATATACATCTTGACGATAGCCCGAGGACACTCGAGGTTGCCGATTCACCGCTCTCGTGGGACACACGTCGATTAGTTTGATCTTCGCTCTCACCGCCCGCTTTCTCTCTCCCTCTGTCTCTCTCTTGACCAAAGTTACGCGCACCGAACTGTGTATCCAGTCGTACAATTTGTGGAGGGTAGGCTCGGGTCAATTGGAACGGTTTGAGAACATCGCTTGGTGTGACTTCATTTTATATCCTATCTGTTTGATAATCGGCTATGGGGGGGACATACACCTGGGAGCCGGAAAAAAGGTCATTTTTGTGAATTTTTTCAAGGCAAACTATTCGAAATTTCGGATTGGGGTTTTGATTATCTAAAAGTATATACATTGAAAAATATGTTTGATTTTCTTTATTTAAAAATATCGAAAATGTACAAGGATATTGTATGATCCTTGGAGGGTTGTAAAAAAATCTGCGTATACGGTACCCACTGGCGTTTCTTCAAAAATCATCGGAAAAGAAACCAAAAAGATTATTAAATTCGATACTATGATCTAGTACTTGTCATAGCCGATTTTGAAAATATCGATTTATGACAAAATGGCGGACGTTTGAACATATATAGTGATTTTTGGGCCAAAAATTAGTTATTATTTTGCCTATAAAACAAAAACTAAGTGACGGAAAAAAAATCCTATGACAAGTACTGGATAATGGTGTATAGAATAACCACAAAAAACCTCAAGGCAATCGGTTCATTGGTTTTCGAGAAATTTCGGGTACCGATTTGGAAAACGTGGTTTTGAGAAAAACGCGTTTCTGCTCAAATTTATACAGCATCTTTAGTACATATATAACTACAAGTTGAACGAAAATAATTAAGATTGCTTCGTTAGTTTTCTTTTTATCAGCTATATAGACCACAAAAAAATACAAAAAATTGAATTTTTTTTCTGAAGCGTGAAAAAAAAATTATTCTTTGGAAATCTCACGTTATTTTAGTTCCATGTAGAGCCTCAAGTCTCACGATTAAAATTGCGCTTGGCTTTTTTTATTTGATATAAGCAGATCGGCCGGGATCATGGCAGCAGTGGAGCACCTCTTTTTATATATGTGTTCCTGTTGGGCGGTGTATCTCCGACTATATTCTATATAACGACTTCAAAAAATTCACAAAGTTTGTTTATATGTTAAGGCGTTACCCCCACTTGTAGCCCAAAAAAGGCCTTTTTCATGCATTTTTTTTAAAGGAAACTACGAAACTTTTTTAATCGATCAATATACCATCTTAAAGAACACATCTTGAAGAACTTTCAGTAATTTTTTTATTGAAAAATATTACATTGTTTAGTGGCAAATGGCCGTCAATGAAATAATGTTTTTATATACACGGTTCGCGGTGACCAACATTGCGGCGAAGTGGATCATCTGAAAAAAAAAATGCGGATGGATTTAGTCAAATATAAGTATAAACTATTCTTTAATCGAATTATTTTAAAAAATATTCATTTTTCACAAAATGGCGGACAGTCAAAGTTAATGGTTCGATTTTATCGAAAAAAGCGGCCGTTTTTTGGCTATAAAACGGCCATTTTTTTCGAAAAAAAATCGAACGATCGAAGACTACATTTTTATGTATTAAATAAGCCTGCAAAATTTCAAGAAGATCGGTTCATTAGTGTTCGAGTAATCTTGGTCACCGACTTCAGAAATGCCATTTTGAGAAAAACGCGTTTAAAGTTTCTCTTTCAACGCTCTTTCAACGCGGATTCTTCTCTTTCAACGCTCATATCTCAGTCACTTTTGTTCGGATCGACTTGAAATTTTCAGGACATATTCTCAGATACTGATACTTCAAAAAAATGCAATAAAAAAATCGATTTTTTCAAAATCGCAAGTGGGGTTAACCCCTTAATAAAAATGATATACAATTCATAAATTATTTTATATTAATGGTTTGCCAAAAAAAAAAATCCCCAAAAAAGCATTAAAAACCGGCCTTCACACTAGACGACCCCGTTAAGGTCTTACATACGCGATTTCGCCGATTTTCGAAGGTACTTCTCTAGACGCAGTTAAAAAAAAATTACGCATATATTGACAACATTTTTTTACAGATCATTTATGCACATGGTTAAGTATATGTAAAAAAATCAGAAGTATTATAAAATGGCTGAGATATAACATAATAAAGCAATGTATTTTGTTTGCGCGCGCGTTGATGGTGAAAGTTCTCGGCATCGATGCGGGTGTCTGAAAAAAATGAACATATTTATAATTGCAATGAATGTATCTTTAATGTGAACCAACAATATTATTTTTTTTAAAATCATTATTATAAAAATACGAAACTTAACATTTTTTACTCATTTTTCTGTCGGTATTTTATTTTTTATATTTTTTTGTGTCATTGAAATTTTTGTTTCTGTGGATCACACGATAGGTGATGACACTAAAAATATTTTGTAAGAATTTCAAAGCGACCTGAACCTTCGTTCAAGAGTTAGAACTTACACAAGGTTCAAAAAAGTCAATCGTGGAAAACCGTCTTTGAAGTTGGCGGTCGGGCGCGCCGCGCGGTATCTATTATAAATGCAATCTTACCTTATTTTTGGAATTTTTGGAATTTCCAATTCTGTAAAGCTTAAAATATTTCTAACCGTTCAGGCTAGCTAATGGAATAAAAAATAATTAAAAAATGAAAAATGTTGAAATTTTTCGCGTATGTAAGGCCTTAAGAGGAGATATACACCTAGATGGTCGAGGTCGAGGATTTAGAAGCTATGAACCGTCGACCGTAGAAGGCCTACACTATGGGCCTGGTATCGCTGATTCCATGTAAGTTGACAAATTTCATGATTTATTCATTCCCAAATTTTCAAACGCGTTTTTCTCAAAACCACGTTTTTCAAATCGGTACCCAAAATTTCTCGAAAACCAATGAACCGATTGCCTTGAGGTTTTTTTGTGGTTATTCTATACACCATTATCTAGTACTTGTCATAGGATTTTTTTTTCCGTTACTTAGTTTTTGTTTTATAGGCAAAATAATAACTAATTGTTGGCCCAAAAATCACTATTTGTGTTCAAACGTCCGCCATTTTGTCATAAATCGATATTTTCAAAATCGGCTATGACAAGTACTAGATTATAGTATCTAATTTAATAATCTTTTTGGTTGTTTTTTTCAGATGATTTTTGAAGAAACGCCAATGGGTACCGTATACGCAGATTTTTTTACGACGCTCCAAGGACCATACAATATCCTCGTATATTTTTGATATTTTTAAATAAAGAAAATTAAAAATATTTTTGAATGTATATACTTTTAGATAATTAAAACCCCAATCCGAAATTTCAAATAGTTTTTCTTGAAAAAATTTACAAAAATTACCTTATTTCCCGGCTCCTAGGTGTACATCTCCCCTTAAACTGGAAGGTATTTCCTGTACTATATTTTTTTAATTCGGACAAAACTGAAAAAACGGTCAATTTTCGAGGATGAGAAATTTGAAGCGGTAAGTTTCGAGTCCCATTAGCTCCGTCGTTTCTCACCCGCTCGTCTCGTAATCCCCCAAACACTTTGGCTCCGCGCGAGCTTACAAGGAATATTCAATTCTTCGCTAAGCTCGGCTGGATTAAAGCACGGACCGACGCCTTGATTAGCCGAGAGAAGCACTAGTTTTTTCTTTCTCCTCCACACAAACACGTGGAAAGAGAGCGGTCGGAGGGGGGCATTTTCCAAACCCACAATTGACAGCTCGCTGAATCTCCCGTTATTCCAAGAAACTTGTCATACCGCGACACAAATATTGCAGCCTACTTTTTCCGTGCCGAGACGAAGAGTCGAGATCAATTGCTAATCAAGCGTATGGAGAATGAATCAATTATCGGGCATCGGGGGAATGAAAAATGCACGAATAGTCAATGTTTAATGAAACCGGGCGCGCCGCTAATTCCTCGCACTCGGCTTTGCCGCTCAATTATTTTGAGGAAGCCGCTAATACATCGCTTCGTACACGGCTTATTATCTTCCACATTAGTTGACCAAAGTCGCGATCAATATTTTATCCATTATTCCGAGGCGATGGACGTTAATTGTCAAAATTATCGACTACGATGGTTCGAGAAATTCGAGAATGTATAGGGTAGCGTGGTCCGAAACCGACCGCCTAATCACCAAAGGCAATAAAAGTGCATCAAATTAATTTTTTTGCTCAAAACAAATTTTGATTATTTTGAGGGAACGTTATACTAAGTTTTGAGCAGCTTGACGAGGTTTTCGGGCACCGTTTGTTTAAGATCCCGAGGCCGTGATGAAAGTCTGCATATTGGTTGTTCTCGAAAGTCGTGGTCCGAAACCGACCTCCCCATGGTACGAACCCGACCCCCCATTTTTTTTACAGCGAATCAAGGGAAAAGACAAAATTTTGAATTTATTTGGCAACTTGTTAGCAAAACGATACGATTTGGGAATAATTTTTAAATTTATTTTAGAACATTGTAAGGGAAGGGTAGAGGTTCCAGCGTGAAAAAAAAAACACTTTTTTGCGATTTTTTTTCATCTATATGGATAGAGTGAATTTATTGAAACCTCTTGTCCATTGTTAAGAGTCATTTCAAGAACATTCCGTGAAATTTGTACGCGAAAATATCCACAAACAAGCCGGTGCCGGGTTTTTCTCAAAACCACTTTTTCAAAGTCCGTGTTCACTGCCATTTGAAAACTACATGACCGATTTATTTCAAACTTGGTACACACTTTCTACATATAAAATACCTCCCCCCAACGGTTAGTTTGAGATTTTTTTTACATTAAGGGGGTTTTCCACCCCCAAAATGGTGGAATTTTTCGTGAAAAACTAAACTGAACACTATTCACTTTACGTGACCACCAAAAATTTAGAAATGAAAAAAAAATTATCAAAGACCGTTGGGGGGAAGATTTGATGATGCTTTTATTAAATTTTAATGGTACTTGATTTCAGATAATTTCTAGCCGAGATACAGTGAACACCGCAAAACGTGCTTTTCCAAAGGCGTTCTTGGAAAATAGTACAGTCGTGCTGTCGCTGAAAAACCCCGGAATCGGAGAATATTAGAAGAAAGCTAGTTTTTTGACAGGTGATTTTGTAGGTGCCGCGGGTGCTAAATCCAAGTTTGCCTAAAAATCGGAGTGTAGGGTTTTTTCTAGGGGATGAAATGAGATGGGGGTGGATTAATGCCAAACTACAACCCCCGCGAGGTCGGCGCCGTGAGATAAAATGTGCAGAAAAATCCGGGCTTTAGTTTTGCCCACAGCGCCGAAGTCGTGGGTGTTCATTTTGGGGGTGAAATTTTGAAAAATCAGTTTTAATTCAATAACTCTTTAGAAAAAATTCGTACACTTTTTGTTCAAATGGGAACGTTGTAGCCCTTGTAAAGCCGCGTCGATCGAGTATTTGATCATCACTCTCCGATAATATCTTCACCCCCCAAAAAATGGTTAAAACACTCAAAAAAAATTGTTTATTAAATAACCCAAAAACAATCGATTTTTTCGGGGATGGTTCAAATGTACGAAATCGAGAGAATAATGTTCTCTATATTTTCGTTTCTATGGGCCACCCTTGAATTTTGATTTTCCACCCCCTCTCAGGCGTTGAAAATTCAAAATGAAACTCTGGGAAAACTATTGACCGCGCGAATTCGCTGCCGCGGAAGAATTTGTAGCTTGAACCCCCAGCTACATTTTTGTCCACAACGCCAAGCTCGTATCTCTTTATTTTCGGTCAATAGTTTTCCCAGAATTTCATTTTGAATTTTCAACCCCTGAGAGGGGTCCGAAAAAGCAAAATTCAAGTGTGGTCCATAGGAACGAAAATATAGAGAAAATTATTCTCCACATTTCGTACATTTAAACCATCCCCGAAAAATCGATTGTTTTTGGGTTATTTAATAAACTATTTTTTGTTTATACTTCAACAATTCTTTTAGAGGTGAAGATATTATTGGA
Organism: Ophion ellenae; assembly: GCA_963210295.1. Lineage (NCBI taxonomy): Eukaryota > Metazoa > Arthropoda > Insecta > Hymenoptera > Ichneumonidae > Ophion > Ophion ellenae. The sequence continues at coordinate 3,702,121 of OY723397.1, read as the reverse complement.
GAGCGATGATCAAATACTCGATCGACGCGTCTTTTCAAGGGTTACAACGTTCCCATTTGAACCAAAATTGTATGAAGTTTTCCTAGAGAGTTATCGAATGAAAACTAATTTTTCAAAATTTCACCCCATTTTTTCACCCCCAAAATGAGCTTCCACGACTTCGGCGCTGTGGACAAAAATAAAACCCGGAATTTTTTGAACATTTTGTCTCCCAGGGCCCACCTCGTGGGGGTTGTAGTTTGTCATTAATCCACCCCCATCCCCTTTCATCCCCTAAAAAACCCTACGCCCCGATTTTTAGGCAAACTTGGATTCAGCATCCGCGGCACCTACAAAATCACCTGTCAAAATACTAGCCTTCTAGTTTTTTCCAATTCCAATATACAGCACGACTGTACTAAAAGCTTTGTCACCCGCTTGTTTGCGGATATTTTCGCGTACAAATTTCACGGAATGTTCTTGAAATGACACTTAACAATGTACAAAAGGTTTCAATAAATTTACTCGATCCATATAGATGAAAAAAATTCGCAAAAGTGTTTTTTTTTCACGCTGAAACCCCTACCATTTTCTTAAGGGGGGATTGTCTTTTTTTTCGCAAAATTTACCGCTTTTTGGGAATTTTTTTGTGAAGAAAGTATACAACGGAAAACTTGTGAAACTTGGCATATAGTTTTATTGATCTGTTTACTACATACAAAAAATTTTTTAAACAATTTCATCAAAAAATCCGCCTCCCACCCCCCTCGACGCGCGATGGTCCTTTTTTGATGGTGTGCACGATTTCTCAAAAACTATTCAACCGATTGCCTTCAAATTTGGACAGAATGCTCAGCTGACATCCTTTTATCGTTTGATGAAGCAAAAAAGCAATACGTTTAATAGTTTTTTATTTATAACAAAAAATCGATCAATTTTTTTCGAAAAATCGATACTTCAAGTTCAAAACGTCACCAAATCGTCAATTTTTTTTTCCCTTCATCGAACGATAGCTATATGTGTCTAAAGTAAAATGCTTTTTGGATTTTTGTTGCAGGATGAACGTGAAGGCTGTAATCGTGCACACCATCAAAAAAGGACCATCGCGCGTCGAGGGGGGTGGGAGGCGGATTTTTTGATGAAATTGTTTAAAAAATTTTTTGTATGTAGTAAACAGATCAATAAAACTATATGCCAAGTTTCACAAGTTTTCCGTTGTATACTTTCTTCACAAAAAAATTCCCAAAAAGCGGTAAATTTTGCGAAAAAAAAAGACAATCCCCCCTTAACAACCCGATATAATATCACGCATGTAGTTAATTGACTCCTCAGTGGCGAACTCGGAGATCGGGCGGCACCATTTTGGAATTAAAAAAAAACACAAAAAGCTCCGCTGGCTTGAGTTTCTTCGATCTACGGGAGCCTATGGTAATACCAGCTGCTTCACTCGGTCGAGCTGTACACGCGACGTTTCGTAATTACGCGGGCCTAAGGGTGGTCTGGAAGCGAGAAAGAGAGAGACAGAGACTGATATAACGTCTGGACGACATTGCCCTCTGTTCTCGTCGTTTCTTTCACCACGCCCTCGCTAAAGTATACCTTCGCCATTTCCAAGCATAAAAAAAAAACGAAAAAAAAAACAACAGCCTTACCGGGGCGTCGACGATGAAAAAGTTTGCATTTTTTTCAATTAAGACACCGCAGCGAGAAACCGCAGCGAGAAACCGCTGCTCCATTAACGACCTCGTAAACTATACTCGCGGCTCTGTATAATATACTCCTCGCTTTCTTCCATCTATATACGTATATACGTATGTAAAAGAGCATCCCCTACAAGCGAGGCAATTGAGATGTTAACAGGAATTTCATCGGGTTCGTGAAAATAACAAAGTGAAAAATAAAAAACATTCTTCGAGATGAGAAACAAGGCGAATTGAGTTTTTTCCCTTCTTTCCTTATTGTCCCGTAATTGCCGGCTAAAGGGGGGAGAGAAAGTATGACGCGGAAGGCAGGGAGAAACTAAAAGCGGGTCCTTCTTTTTTCACCAAGTTTCGAGGCGACGGGACGACGTTGCATCTTTAATGGCTCGCTTATTGAGGCAACTTTTTTTCCTTCCAGTACCGTAACTCGTCGACAGCGAGGCTCGTTTCTTTTGTTTTAGGAGAAAATTCCTCAAGACTGACTGATCGAAGGAAGAATGGAAAAAAAAATCGCAAAATGAAGCTCGCCCTTTAAGGGTATCGGCTTGGAAGGGGTAGTTTTTAAGGGGTTAGGCCACTCTAGAGGCTAAAAAAATAGGCTTATTGGGGATTTTTTTCTTCAGATAAGCCACAAAATAAATCGAGGTTACAAAAAAGGGTGTTTATCATACATATCAGTGACTGTATGCAATAATTTTTTTGAAGCGATTCTTTTCAAAATGGCGGCTGTGCAGCGTTTATCTCAAACCTGCATTTTTAAGGGGCCAGTCCACTTTGAAAATTTCAAAAAATCGACAGCAAGCAAGACTCGAAGAAATCGACGAGATTGAGCAATGAGAAGGGGTTTTGTACGGTGCAGGAATTGCCGATTCAGTTTAGGTAAGAGTTTTTCATAGTGTAAACTTCAAACGCGTTTTTCTCGAAACAACGTTTTCAAAATCTAGCTCAATCGTATCTCTAAAACAAATAAACCGATTCTCTCGAAATTTGAACCACATATTGTGAACATGATTCGCAACAAGATGACCCTCGATGGTTTTAAAATTTTGATTTTTACATTTTTTTGCGAAAAACTGCGAAAAACGTTTTTTTTTTACTTTTTTTGTTTTTCATCTGTCATTTTTTAATTTTTTTTGATAAAACTTTATATTCGAGGGTGATTTTGTAGCTGGTGTCATACCGAATGTCCCATGTAGAGATTGACCGTTGGGCCTGGGACGGGCCTTCACAGTTAGCTTTTCTAGAATATTGGGCCGTGAGTATTCACCAATGAGGTGCCTTTGTAGAAATCATAATGGCCCGATATCGGCCAACAGAGCCAACAATTATTGGGCCAATGATTTAATTCATTGTAGCGGCAATGTTGGTTATTGCACTTGGCCCTATGTGGGCCCTCTCAAAGGGCCTATGTAGAAATTGACCACTGGCTCTATGATGGGCCTTCACAGTTGGTCTGTCTAGAAGTTAATCTATCAGGAATATTGGGCCGTGAGTTTGTTTGGGTTTGTTTGAGTGCGTGATAAATATTCAACCTATATCGGGCCAAGATTGACCCGAGATTGGTCCTTATGGATACATATTTCCTGGAATAACCTTGTTTGGGTGTATTCTGGAAGGCTCATTTCATTAATTCCCCTACTCACATTCAGTTTAGGCGTCAAAAAATACGAAAATGCCTTATTTTATCGCATTTTTCGCCATGATTGAAAACCCCATAACTCATGGAAAAAATTAAAAATGTCAGCCTCCGCCGGCTAAATATCACTAGTGGTGACTAATTAAAGTCATTTATGGCAAAAAAAAAATCTCCCGCCAAAATTAAGGTGGAGCCCTACTTCTGCATAATTACGAAAAGAAATCCTACGTACTTCCACAGACAATGTATTTTTCAATACATATTCAACATTTCAAGTGAATCGGTTGAAAATTGTTTGAGTTATGTTTCCGGCCAACTTAAAAAATGCAGTTTTGGGATAAACGCTGCACAGCCGCCATTTTGAAATGAATCGCTTCAAAAAAATTCTTGTATACAGTCACTGATATGTGTGATAAACACCCTTTTTTGTAATCTCGATTTATTTTGTAGTTTTTCTGAAAATTTTTTTCCAAAAAGCCTATTTTTTCGGCCTCTAGAGTGGCTTAAGGCAGTAGTCTGCTTTACAGGCTTCAAAAAATCGATTTGAAGAAGAGGAAGGATTATTGTATGGCCCGGGGATAGCTGATTAACATCTAATTCGTGTAAGTATCCAAAAACTTATATTTTTTTGGACCGAAAACTTTCTCCGTTTTCTCGAGTTTTCATTTTCACAAGTTTTAGAAAACGGTGCCGGCGATAGCAAAAACAATATATGTCCGATCGAAAAAAATCAAAGTGATCTAGCTTCAGTATTAAATTATCTTCTATTTGAACTAAAAAAGTTGGACAGAAGTACTATTTAAATAACTTGTTTTGCAACTTAAAGTGAATTTTTTTTTTTTTAAGTGAATTTTTTTTTCAAACTTCGAAAAAATTTGGAATTTCATCATTTCTTCGGTATTTTTTTAGTTCATATAGAAAAGGAACTTATAGAAACTAAAAAAAAATTTGGTTCGACTGTTTCAGATGCATCGCACGACCTCCATCACCGGCACCGATTTACAAGTGCAGACTCCAGGCGCCCCAGAAAAATCGTTACAACTTTGAAAAATTTCAATATTTTTTAATAATAAAAATTGTTTTTCAAAGCTTGAATATAATACACTATCGTCTCAAAATTTCGTTTACCGCAATCATTTCCTTCCCTTTGAAAAAAATTGCTGAAAAAAACGCTTTTTTTCGGCTTCTAAAGCAGACTACTGCCTTAAGGGCTTGAGGGAGGTTCGACTGTGGCTCGAAGGGGAAGGCTTGTCGCGAATCCACGTGCAGGGATGGGGGCAGATTTGGAGTGCACGAGCTCAGGAGCCAAAAGCTTCGAACACACGAGTGGGAGCGAGAGAGAAAGGGAAGTTGAGAGTTGGAAAGTTGAGCGGGAGGGATGGAAAGTATGGTTCTCGCGTTAGCGAAGTGTGTATGTTTTGAGAGCGGTATTATATCGAGCATAAAGAGCGAGCCCCCCCTGTCCCATGGGGAGAACACACCCCCCCGTGCGTGCTGCTTCTATGCATCCCCTGTACTTTTCTTCCCCCTCTCTTTTTCTCTACCACCCCTCGTTCCTGCTCGCTCTTCAACGACGACTTCCAAACACCCCACATCGGCGGGAGAGAGATAGTGAGACGAGCCGAAGCGTTCGGAGGCAAAAGGGCCTGCGAGTGGGCCAAATTGTACCCTCGACGAGGATGAGTTACGACCTTAAGCTCGCATCGTACGTACGTATTCATTCCGGATCGCCGCGGAGACCCGCCAGGTTGATAATCTCCGTATAATACAAGGGAACAAGGAGAAAACATTGTCTCTCGCTCTCGCCTCCGCAACCCTTCCCAAGCCCCAACTTTCAACCCCTTGTACTTTGGAATCGCTCCACGCGTCCCTGTCCAACTTGTCTCATTAACACTCTGCGCTTCGCCCATCTCCATTCTACTGCGTCGCATTTTTTGCTAAAAAAAAACCTCTTCAGGGCGTCCCGGCAGTTCAATCGGGGCTGAAAGAACATTTGGGCTTCGAAACGTCGGATGGTCGCGAAAAAAACAACTTGCATCGACGAAAATACGAAGATCCTTGAATCTGTAACGGGCAAGAATTTAGAGGTGAAGCGATCCGCTTGTTCCTATACGGCCAGCCTGTTATCTCAAGGGAGACTTTGTCCTTGGACTGCCATATTTCAGGTGTTTACATTTTATTTTTTTTAAAGGAAACGAGTAAAGCTTTTTGAGTGCGGTTTTTTTCTTGCTTTTATTCATGATATATAGAACGTTAAAAAAATTTTTTTTTGAAAAAAAAAACCAAAATGGCGGCCGTTGCAGCTCCGCGAAAACAGGTCCTCAAATCGCGGGAGGTAAACGGCTGACATCACTGACCCCCTCTTTGTTGATCTGAAACACAAATTCAAAGCATATTATCAATCTGTGACCCTTTGGTCATGGAATGACGGATGGGTTTTTCGTTTAGTACAAATTTCGGAAAATGGCGGCAATTTGAAAAAAAATCGAATTTTCACGTTTTTTTTTCGCATAAAAAGATGAATAATAAATGCAAAAATGTATCTATCGAAAAAACGAGCCGTCATTCCGTGAAGACATATTTTCTGAGTATGCTCTTCAAATTTCAGGTCGACGTGTTAATTACAGCGGTCAGGAGGATGTCAGCCATTTTTAAAAACGTGTTTTCGAGAAAAACGCGTTTAAGGCAGGATTCTACTTTGAAACCATGAATAAAACGCTATTTTCGTGATTTTTTTCTGAGAATACTATTAAAGATATCGATATGGGGTTTAAACTGTTCAATAAATACACTCTTTAAGTACATAAAAAAAAAATTTTAATGTATTTTATTCATTTTTTGTACACGTAAAATATGTTTAAAGCCAACGCCTCGAAAAGCAGGTACCGTTGAAAAAAAAAACGCATTTTTTTTTTCGTATTTTAGCCGCCATTTTGTTAATTTTGCACGTATATAAAATATTCTAGTTAGGTCGGTTCCTGAAGACATACTGAACATTAAACTATTTGATTTTTTTTGTTTCAGACCATCCGTCGGGAAGATTTCACGACCACGGCAACGGTACCTGCTTTTCGAGGCGTTGGCTTTAAACATATTTTACGTGTACAAAAAATGAATAAAATACATTAAAATTTTTTTTTTATGTACTTAAAGAGTGTATTTATTGAATAGTTTAAACCCCATATCGATATCTTTAATAGTATTCTCAGAAAAAATTCACGAATATGGCGTTTTTTTCATGGTTTCAAAGTAGAATCCTGAAAAGTAGAGCCGCTAACATCTCCCGCTAACTGCAAGGACAAAGTCTCCCTTAAGGGGAGGGTAGGGCTTTCAGCGTGAAAAAAGCACTGTTTTGCAAATTTTTTTCATCTATATGGATAGAGTAAATTTATTGAAACCTTTTGTACATTGTTAAGTGTCACTTCAAGAACATTCCGTGAAATTTGTACACGAAAATACCCACAAACAAGCCGGTGCCGCGTTTTTCTCGAAACCACTTTTTCGAAGTCCGTGTTCACTGCCATTTGAAAACTACATGACCGATTTATTTCAAACTTGGTACACACTTTCTACATATGAAATACCTCCCCCCAACGGTTAGTTTGAGATTTTTTTTACATTGAGGGGGTTTTCCTCCCTCAAAATGGCGGATTTTTTTGTGAAAAATAACACTTTTCACTTTACGTGACCACCAAAAATTTAGAAATGAAAAAAAAAATTATCAAAGACCGTTGGGGGGGAGGATTTGATGATGCTTTGACTAAATTCCAATGATACTTGATTTCAGATAATTTCTAGCTGAGATACAGTGAACACCGCAAATCGTGTTTCTCCAAAGGCGTTCTTGGAAAAGCTTCGTCACCGGCTTGTTTGTGGATATTTTCGCGTGCAAATTTCACGGAATGTTCTTCAAATGACACTTAACAATGTACAAAAGGTTTCAATAAATTTACTCTATCCATACAGATGAAAAAAAATTCGCAAAAAATTCGCATTTTGGTGGCTCTCCGATCAGTACGGTCTTTCTCGGGCCCGGAAATGAAAGGCCCACCGCCCTTCGTTCCTTTCCCGTACGAAATAATTCCAAACCAAAAGTTCAACGTTCTCTGGATAATATGTGAAAAAGCTCACCTCGTCTTCGGCATTACGCGGATATTTTATTCCACCACATATATTGAACGTGAGTCGTGCTCGTAAGTCTTTGACGACGGGTGAGGATGTTTTTGTTCTTGGGTCTTTGCCGTCGATCCTCATTTCTCCCGTGCCCGGCTCTTCCTGCACTTCCTACGAGGCCTGCCAAAGTCTCGGCGACCCTTGGCCGGCCGTCACGGCCTCTGTCCACACCGTTAAGTGACCCGCTTTGATTTCCTTCCGCAAACACTGCAAATTCCTATTGACCGGACCCACTGGTGGTTCGCGTACCAGCTTGACATCCCCTTTTATACATGCCCGAAGCTTCACCGAGGCGTACAGCCGTTATCCGGCAACTCGGCGACAGGCACTCGAGCCCTCGAAAACGATTTATCCCGGCTCAAAGGAGCCGGAGATCGGAGACACACACGGCGCGACGGACGCGGTCCCGGGGACGGAAGAACGATATATCGGTCAGACGAATCGATCGCTCGGCGTCTCCCGTTCGGTCGATCCGAGACGCAAAAACCGTCTAATTTCATCCCCGAGCCCGATTTCTTCGACGAATAAATTATCCGGACCGCGCCGTTAAAATATTCAACGAGAAAATGGCGTCGGGTGTGTCGCGAGAGAACAAAAAAACACTATCGCAACAGGATCGATGACGATCTACTCGAGGCGGGGTCAGCGTGGAGGCAAAAAAAATGTTTCAAACAAAAAAGAAATAATCTACACTGCCAAAAAAAATATTTCATTTGAGGAGGTACGGTGATTGGAGCGAGGTCCAGATAAAAGCCCGATTTTTTTTAATAGCATTGTCGAGACCTTCGTCCATGCGTATGCGGAGTTTTCACGAGATTTACCGTACACTTTCCGAGTTATTAATTGTTAAAGTTGGTGAATTAGTCACACGTAGACGACAAAATGTGCCTGTCCTCTCATATATCGATTTTTTTGTGCTACTTGGAGCCAAGAAACACGTGAAAAAAACTGATGGTTGCGTTCGTTGAATCTTTGTGATCGATGAGGCACCTTGAATTGGAAAGCTCACCGCAGAAATAAGCAATAAATTTAGAAATGAAGTCGCAAAAACCGAAGTTTTCGGAGAGCGAGACTTCTCGTGACGTAACGGCAGCCATCTTGCTCGACGTGTGGCAACGCCGGATACCCGCGCAAATTTGATTCGTCTATCGCATATTTTCAACGCGAATTAAAAATATGATTGTGCGAAGCCGTACATTTTTTAATGGATTATAAAGGGCCTTTCGTCGATATTTACTTGAAGCTCTTTTACGTACAGCAAAGGCATCTCAATTTTTCTGGCGACATGTACCTATACAACGCATCTATATATAAATTCAGCATGGGAGAACCGTCATATAAAATAAACGTTCCTTTTTATACCTGGAAATATTGTGGAAATTGGGAAAGGGAAAAATAACATAACAATCGATGAAATATGTTTTGACTTCGGACAGATTGGACATTGGACATTGAGGTTAACTTCAACGCGACGTTTTTTATTTGCAATCGCAATATTATCTTTTCATTGTCTACTTCTTGTCCGTCAGAATCTACAATTGTCACTAAACTGGACTTCAGGTACAATCCCGTTACTCTTTTGATAAACTTCCACAGTATTTTCATTCTCCATGTTAACCGGCTACAAAAAATAATAAGCCGGGCGCGTGGAACCGATGACAGCCACCGAAAATGCGACGATGCTAAACGTCAACGATATGGCGTACTACTGAAGTCGAGTAGTAGATTATTAAGGTTGTTTCCATATTATAAAAATAATAGGAAACTCGAAATTCAATACTTAAGGGGGGATTGTCTTTTTTTTTCGCAAAATTTACCGCTTTTTGGGAATTTTTTTGTGAAGAAAGTATACAACGGAAAACTTGTGAAACTTGGCATATAGTTTTATTGATCTGTTTACTACATACAAAAAAAATTTTAAACAATTTCATCAAAAAATCCGCCTCCCACCCCCCTCGACGCGCGATGGTCCTTTTTTGATGGTGTGCACGATTACAGCCTTCACGTTCATCCTGCAACAAAAACCCAAAAAGCATTTTACTTTAGACACATATAGCTATCGTTCGATGAAGGGAAAAAAAAATTGACGATTTGGTGACGTTTTGAACTTGAAGTATCGATTTTTCGAAAAAAATTGATCGATTTTTTGTTATAAATAAAAAACTATTAAACGTATTGCTTTTTTGCTTCATCAAACGATAAAAGGATGTCAGCTGAGCATTCTGTCCAAATTTGAAGGCAATCGGTTGAATAGTTTTTGAGAAATCGTGCACACCATCAAAAAAGGACCATCGCGCGTCGAGGGGGGTGGGAGGCTCATTCTGTTCATTGATATGAACAGAATTCTATTCTGTTCATATCAATAGAATTTTTCTGTCAGTGTACCGTCGCGAAAAATTCGCCGCGCTTTTGACGTTGCAGCCTCGCTCTGGGGGACGCAAACAATCCGCAAACCCGATGACAATGGAAACTTTTGTAACCTAAGAGAGAGAGAAAGATTGGCGTAGCCGGCTTTTCATTATTAAACTAGCCATACATCGCTCCAAGTATTCTTAGGAAAAGCGGGTAAAGCTCCTTATGACGCTTTTTATCCCGGCTCCCCTCTCCCACCGACAGTTTGGCCTCTGCTATCGAGTTTGAGAGCAAAATTTTTCTAAAAGAATACATTAAAGATAACGGAGCAACGAGGAAGAGCGGGACAGAGCGAGAGAGCGATGCAATTCTCAAACATGGACGAACAATGAAAACTGCACGCTGACGCTTTACTTCCACTCGTGAACGTCCTCTGTACACTGACAGAAAATTTTTATTGATATGAACTAATCGCGTCTATTTGATTTTTGTTTATTTGAATCAACTAGATTTATCGTAGAATCAATTTTTTCCTATTGCTTTCCATTATTGAAATTATATACTTTAAATATATTTATTTATTCAAATCAAAATGAATTCAATATCGTCCGATAACTACATTTTTTTTTCAATCCTAATAAATCTGTGATTCGGTTTCATTCGTTCAAAAAACGATTTACTTGAATCCACTAAATGGATCGATTTGGTTTTTTTTTAATTTAAATTAAATAGAATTTTCGTAGTCAACCATTTTTCTATTTGATTTAATGGTCTGTCTTTATTGCAACACACATATCAAAGAGGTGCGGGGGTAGAGAAGGTGGAGAGAGTATGTATATATATAGTATGTATCGTTATATATATACAGGGTGTCCAATAGGAAGTTGCTGAAACTAATCGACTGTCATTTTAAAACACGTGCACAGAATCAGAAAAGCCAAATTGCTTTAAATAGCGGAAACTCTGCAGTTTTAAACGCACATAAATAAAACCCAGTCAAATATTTTTTATGTCAATTTATTACCTTTTATAAAAATAACGAAAAGGTACAGTGATTAATGATAGCTATTTTCGAAGTGCGAACCGTTACATTGTGCACAAAAATCAATTCTCTTTTGAAACTGTGAAAAACTGTGTCCAACATATCGTTCGTAATGCCGCGAACCACTTCCCGGATGGCCGCGATCAGTTCTTCTACTGTGCTGGGGTTTTTAGCGTAACAATGATCTTTAATGTAACCCCACAAGAAAAAATCACAAGGGTTCAGGTCCGGTGAGTACGGAGGCCATTCTAGTCCGCCTTGAGCAAATTTAGGGTACCCCAGACCGATTACTCGAGTCCCATATACGCGATGAATAGCTTCAAACACCTCATGAGTCCGGTGCGGCGTCGCTCCATCTTGCATGAAGTAAACAATTTTAACCAGTCGCCTCTTTTTTGCATAAGGGAAGAATTTCGTTTCCAAAAGCTGTTTGTAACTCTCTCCTGTTACCGTAGATTCCAAGAATTGCAAATAAATTCCTTTTACTGAAATCGCTGCCCATGCCGTTACTTTCTGTGAATGAAGGGACTTCGCTAGCGATATGTTGGGATTTTCCGTTCCCCAAAACCGGTAATTTTGCTTGTTTACGTACCCATTCATCCAAAAATGTGCTTCATCGGAATAAATAATCAATTTCTCATTAAGTTCTTCGGCTTCAAACATTCCCGTAATAGTGTTACAAAATTCGATGCGTTTCGTCATGGCATGTTCAGTTAACAATTGATGAGTGCTTATTTTATACGGATGAAACTTTGAAAAATATTTCAAAATGTTGTGTAATGATTATTTGGTTATTTTTAATGCTTGAGCAGCTTTCCGAATCGAATCATTTGGATTTTGTTTGAAATAATTCTCAACTTCGTTGATCTTCTTTGGTGTAGTCACCGTAACAGATGGACCTGGCAACTCGTGTCTACGGTCCTGGAGTGTACCATACTTCACGAAGTTATCGATTATCCTACAAAAATTAACTTAAATTTCTTCAGTGCAGTTTAATTGAACTGAAACACAAGTTGTGTGATAAATGAATATGAATAAATATTAAATTCTTACCTTTTCAGAGTGTTTTCGCTGGCAGCTCTATGAGTTCCAAACTTAGTACGAAACCCTCTATACGCATTACTATAAATTTGTTCCCCTCGAGAAGAAGCACTCAGTAAGATATACTTTTTCTTCCGTGGTGAGCTCACTCATTTTGACGCGCGCGTACTTGCTTCAACCACGGCTGGAATAAAACTGCGGGGCCTCAGGTATGCGCCTTATAAAAACGGACCCCTATTGAATTCATGGAGGGAAGAGACACTCATTTAGTTTTAGCAACTTCCTATTGGACACCGTATATATATATATATATATATATAACAATACAAAATCGTTGTCGTAAAACTCTCAATTGAGTATTTCATTTTATTTTGGATTTATGAAATATTTTATGTATATAGTACACTTAGATTTACAGTGTACATTGTAAGCAAATAGAGATTTAGTTGAATCGAATATTTATTTATTCGATTTGAATATATTCAATATTTAAAACGAATAGCTGAAACAAATAAAAATATATCTTTGAAACAAATAAGATCGTAATAGGCCTCGAACCAAGGAAAAAACGTATTTGAGTTAAATAGATCCGATTTAAAATAAAAAAATGACATTTCGCAGTGTAATATACTTGTTATAATCATCTCGTCATTGTAAGGCATTCACAAAGGCATTGACAGACTACAAAAGCACATAACATTTTGCCCATGTTTTATTTAGTAATGATAAGAATAATTAAAAACTAATTGACATTGACTATAATCGGGCCTACTTTGACGTCATTGCCATGTTCTTCCCCAAGGAATATCTGCTTTTTTTTTCTTTAAATTCAACGCGAACGCAGCAACGAACGTGAAGGCGTTTCTGCACAGAGCGAGAGAGGCTTTCCAACCCTCGTGGACGGATTAAGCAGGTGGGTGGAGGTATCTTTGGCGTAGAGTGGACATCCATTAGTCGGCTTTGTACAGCTCTTTCTCCTCCCTCTTTCTCTCTCCTCTGCCACTCTACCTCGCTTTTTGTTCTTTGATTTTATTTTTTTTTTCGCCCTCCGGTTCTTCTCGGCCGTGGCGTGTTACGAGTTCTCTCTCGATCGCGGAACTCACATGGGATCTCGTCAGACTTGGCCGATACTTTCTGTGACACGCGGGTGACAGCGGAGAGCGGAGAAAAAAGAAGAGAGAGAAAGAGAAAGAGATAGAGAGATGAGAACTGGCTTGTGTTTCGTCCGACGATGGCGAGGTCACGCCAAAAGCCGATCATCTCAAATTACAAAAGGGTATCGGAAACGGATTTATTTCGGCACCGTTTTCTCAATATACCCGTATAGAAGGCGAAGCAGTACCGAGTTGTCATCCCCGTTTACGTTGTACGATCGACCCTCGCAGATTTCGAGAAAACTCGAAGGAAAAATACCCATGAAAAAATTCACAAAAGGCCCAGCACTCGGCCAGTGCAGTGCCACTGGGAAAAAAAATCATTGATCCAATATCGTTGGTGTTGTTGAATGAAATTTCGTTGATTCAATTGTAAACTTGTTGGTGTAAATAATCGGATTTATTAGTCCAAATAAAACGCTATTGATATTAATAACATAATAAAATTGAAAAAAAAAAATGTTACTCAAAAGATACATTGTTAGCCGAGAACAATATATTATCGAAACTATCTAAAAAATTATCGTGAACAAATTATATAGTTTTGAATGCATTTTCTCCAACGAACAAAAAAGCGTTTCAATTTATAACGTGAATATTGTTGATTCGAGTAGACAAGAAAAATTGAATTTCGCTCGTTTGATTAAGATAAAATTTCTATTGAGTAAATATGTTATTTTATTTTTTTCACCATACCCGATATTGATTTTCAAGTACATTATTCGTTAAAATATTAATATTTTATGTTTATTGAAAAATATTAAGCAAATGTCTGAATTGGCTAAGAAATTATGCGAAAATAAAATTTGTTTCTTGCGCATTTGGTTGAAAAAATTCAACCAAATCATGGCCGAGCGCCACCGAAAGTACAGGTGTGAGGAAACCCGTAGTTCTCGGAGTCGCCGCTAGAAGCCGCACGCGCGCTCGTTTCTCGTAAGCGTAGCGCGAACCGAAAATCTACTTAAGGAGTGAGATCCAGTCAGAGGCGTGAAAAAACGAGAAATTTCAATAATTTTTTTAATAGTAATTAAGTTTGTTTTACAAAGGTGGTTACACAGACTTTTTATGTTATATTTCAACTTCACTTGTACAATTTTTCAAAGAAAAATATTGATTATTTGTGAAAATACCGCCATCCTTGTCGGACCCCCTTCGTCGTGTAGTGCTTTGCGGTGACCATCACAAAGTTTTACTGGATCATCTGAAACTTAAAAAAAAAAAAAACAAAAAAAAATCATTAGTTTAATAATAATTCTAGTCCTAAATCAAAGCTTTTTTTCAAACATTAACAAAATACCGGCTTCCGAAAGATAACTTTCGATTTTCGACAAAAAATCGCTCGTTTATTGTTAAAAAAAATAGAAATTTTCAACAAAAATGAAAATCCTTCGATTACGGACTAGTTTTTAATGCTATTACTAAGCACACCAAATTTCATCAAAATCCATCGAGTGGTTTTTGAATTATAGTGGTCACCGACTAGAAAAACAGAGTTTCGAGAAAAACGCGTTTAAAGTTTTTCGATGTGGGTACGGTATTATATGTTCGTAAAATTTTGAGCCCGATGGATGAAGCTAAACTTTTATTTATTTATTTTGATTCGCTGAATCCGAATATCACAATTTTTGCCGAAAAGTCGAGCATTCAATTGTTTATAGCCAATTGATAAAACAATTTTTCAAAAAATTATAGTTTTCGGGATGATTTTTTTAAAACATTTTGGGCAATTTTAAACCACAAGTATTCTTTATAAAATTTTGCTAAGGTTCATAGTTTTTGAGTAATAATTTTTTTTTAATTTCTGAAAGAGTTTTCCAATTTTACACTTGATTTATGTATAGAAATACTAATTAAAAAATTATTCACATCGAATCATGAATTCCTGGCCCATACAATAACTCTTCTGCCGATGTGGAAGCTTCCAAAAAATCAATTTGTTGTTGTCTTCGAAGCATTCGGCCTTCCCGGGTGTTATCGTTTGCGCGTTTGTCAGCCACGCCTATACGTTGACAATCGACGTGGCCCCTCCACTAATTGTGGGATATCCCGGAAACTATCCATCGGATTGACTTGAAATTTTCAGGGAATATTTTCGAAACATCATACTTCAAGAAAATGTAAAAAAATCGATTTTTTTTATCGCGACAGCATCTCACCCCTTAAGATTTAAAGCAAATTGAAAAACTTGCGTCTCATGGCATATTCGTTTCGATGTAGTAAAGAAATAATCCATTCTATTGATTATATTTTTGTACGCAGCTTAAGGCGGTCCTCTAGTTTCTCGGGTCGAAAAAATCGATTTTTTTTTCTTTCATAAATCACATGTACAACATGTGTAGAAAATGCGTGCCAAAGGATTTTTCGATATTCGAAGTGGTTCACAAGTTACGGCCCTGGAACAGAGCAGGTATACGGAGCAGGTATACTTTCAAACGCGTTTTTCTCGAAACACCATTTTTCGAAACGGTGACCACGATATTTCAGAAACTACTGCATCGATCTTGTTCAAATTTATACAGCATCTTTAATGTGTTATAAGCCAGCGATTGAACTAGGATTATCATGATTGCTTCGATAGTTTTTTTTTGTACGAGCGAAAAACTTAAGAAAAAATGAGTAAAAAATAGAATGTAATTTTCAAAAGTGTATAAAAAAGTCAATTTTTGTAATTTAGAATTCACTCTAGTTCAATCGCTAGTCTTAAATATGAAGATTAAAATGCCGTTTGGTTTTTTGATTTCCGATAAGCAGAACAGCCGCAATCTTGGTCACCGTCAAGCACCTCTTTTACTTGATGTCTTCCTCTCGGCCACTATAACTTTTATTCTATTATATATTTTACGTTCAAAAAATTTGTAAAGCTTATTTAAATGTTGATAAAGATTATGCAAAAACAATGAGATTGATTATTTAGATGCTTTCCCAGGTAAGGAATCAAAAGGCTGACGATGGAAACAAACTTGTGCGAGCCTTGTTTCACCGAGCCTAAATGAGACAGACCTGGGCCAGGTTTCATTGCGTCGTTTGGAGCAGCCTGGAACCAAGACTGGCTGCTTAGCCTAAACTCAGGGTTATTTCAAGCTTTATTCAGCCAGTGAATTTTAAGGCTAAAAAATCAAGGCTGGATGCAGGCTTGTTTAAGGTTGTGATAAAATAAAATAAATTTTAAATCATTTTTTCTGTACTTTTATGAAAAAAAAAATAGCAATAAATTTGTCGAGTGCGAAGGCACGAAAAACGAAAGCGAAGGAGGCAGCTCAGAACATTTAAACATATTCTCTCATCGATATTTATGAGGTACACAAAAAAGTTTTTTTCTCGTCACACACACATTTCGTATATACTCACTCTCTGCGTGTTTGCGTACACTCTGTGTATTACGTGTCCCATAAACAATAAATAAAATAAAGTATTGTGTTTAAAATATTTTATATATATTTTATAACAAATAATATAATGAATAATAAATATATATATAATAAATAAAATGAATTCTTTACAAATTTATTAAATTTACCTCAATGTAGAATATAGAAAACTAAAAACAGGCCTCATATAGCCTCGGGAAGAGTTTGGGTTAAGCTTGGTCATAAATGCTCGTGAAGGCTTCATCAAGGCTCGTTTTGAACCTTGTTGTTTCGTCGTTTCAGGCTTAGTACAGGCTTTTCTACCAGCCTTTGGTCAAGCCTGTGTGCAACAGCCTGAAACCGCGTTATCATTCAGGGGTTCAGCTAGGCCTGAAATCAGGCTGGTGCTCAGCCTGAATTAAAAAATGTGAGCCTTGTTTCAGAGCTTGGCGAGCCCTTTTTTCATCGTCAATTCCTACCTGGGTTGCCCGTAAAAAATTATTGAAAAAGCCGTAAAAAAACAGCCGAGAAACTAGAGGGGCGCCTTAAAGCCAATGTTGGCCCAAGGTTGGTTGTCGGTGATGCGCCAATGTTGAATTTAATCATGGGTTACTCATCGATAAAAAAAAAACCAGCCGGACGTTGGCCTTACGGTTGGGTACCATCGGTTGGGCCCCGATTGCCATCCCGAGCGTTGGTTTTATCGTAAGCTTCGGCAACATTTTTTCACGGGATATTGTCTTCTATTCGGCGAATGATTTTTCGAAAACCACTTGACATTCGGTTGCAACGAATTCCTTCGACGAAGGAGAAAAATAACGACAATTAGAGGGGTGGGGCAAAAAGTGGGAGTTTCTTTCGGACGTGGACGTCGGAGCTTCGGTCGTGATTCCTTAGCCAACGAAGTAGTCGGGATTGAGTGAATTATTAAATCGCGCCATGATACTCGTAACTCTCGGGCAAAACTCGAAGAAGAAGTGGAAGATGAGGATAATGGTATTGCGTGACAGTGGACTGATGAATATGGAAGGACGAGGAGAACGATGGAGAAAGAGAGTAGCGACCAAAACTTGGGCGCAGCTTTATCTCCTCGACATTACTCGAAAATTTATTCATATATAATGAACGAGTGAATAATGCAACGGGTTAACCCCTTGTTCCCGTGCCTCTCCGCCACGGCCCAATGAGCCAAGGGAACCTGGGAGATCTCTCGCGGCGTCGGCATAACCCCCCCCCCCCCCCCGCCTCGACGCTTTCTCTCGCCCTATTTACGCGTACTCTGCCGCGTATACGTTTGTACGGGTCATCCCACGCCGAGCCAAACTTTCCCTATTCATTACCACTCCCGACAATGTCCGCCAATTTCATTTTTTTTCATTGCTCGCTTCCTACCCGAAAAATACTCGCAATCTTCTGCAAAACATTTCCGCGGACGAAGGCATTGAGGGTTAAAATTTTAGACGACTTTTTTTTTTTTTTTTGGAGGCCAAGGAATGTATATATCTTTTCGGGATCATAGGTACTTTTTATTACATAATTCTAGTTTTCGAAACGATTTTTGTTGTTTGAAAAAAGTTAAAAGTGGCGGGGATGTAACCGTGGAGGTGTCCGGAAGGGAGACCGAATGCGGTGTACACTACAGCACCTCGTAGGATTATCTGAAACGAGTCAGATTAGTATATACACGTGGTCACTTGATGAACCATTAAGGCGTTACCCCCACTTGTAGCGCGAAAAAAGGCCCTTTTCGTGAATTTTTTTAAAGAAAACTACGAAACTTTTCTAATCGATCAATATACCATCTTAAAGAACACATCTTGAAGAACTTTCAGTAATTTTTTTATTGAAAAATATTACATTGTTTAGTGGCAAATGGCCGTCAATGAAATAATGTTTTTATATACACGGTTTGCGGTGACCAACATTGCGGCGAAGTGGATCATCTGAAAAAAAAATGCGGATGGATTTAGTCAAGTATAAGTATAAACTAGTCTTTAATCGGAGGATTTTAAAAAATATTCATTTTTCACAAAGTGGCGGACAGCCAAAGTTAATGGTTCGATTTGAACGAAAAAAAACGGCCGTTTTTTTGGCTATAAAACGGCCATTTTTTTCGAAAAAAAAATCGAACGATTAAAGACTACATTTTTATGTATTAAATAAGTCTGCAAAATTTCAAGAAGATCGGTTCATTAGTGTTCGAGTAATCTTGGTCACCGACTTCAGAAATGCCATTTTGAGAAAAACGCGTTTAAAGTTTCTCTTTCAATGCTCTTTCAACGCGGATTCTTCTCTTTCAACGCTCATATCTCAGTCAATTTTGTTCGGATCGACTTGAAATTTTCAGGACATATTCTCAGATACTTATACTTCAAAAAAATGCAATAAAAAAAATCGATTTTTTCAAAATCGCAAACCCCTTAACGGGAGATATACACCTAGGAGCCGAAAAAAGGTCATTTTTGTGAATTTTTTCAAGCAAAACTATTTTAAATTTCGGATTGGGGTTTTAATTATCTAAAAGTATATACATTCAAAAATATGTTTGATTTTCTTTATCTAAAAATATCAAAAATATAGAAGGATATTGTATGATCCTTGGAGCGTCGTAAAAAAATCTAGTACTTGTCATAGCCAATTTTGAAAATATCGATTTATGACAAAATGGCGGACGTTTGAACATAAATAGTGATTTTTCGGCCAAAAATTCGTTATTATTTTGCCTATTAAGCAAAAACTAAGTAACGGAAAACAAATCCTATGGCAAGTACTAGATAATGGTGTATAGAATAACCACAAAAAACCTCAAGGCAATCGGTTCATCGGTTTTCGAGAAATTTTGGGTGCCGATTTGAAAAGCCTGTCGGCTCGGCGCCGCAAAACACGTTTCACTTTCTCGGCTGTAACTGGCTTATTTATCGAAATATTAACTTGCCGTTTTCACCAGATATTCTGGAAACCTCAAACTTCAAGAAAATGCAAAAAAATCGATTTTTTCGACCATCCAGGTGTATATCTCCCCTTAATATTGGAAAAATAATGATAATTGACTAAAGAGGAGGCCTTAGAACAAAAAGTTGAATTTTTCGGATTAAATTTACAACTTCAATCCAGCCAAAAACATGTTTATTTTAATAATTTTTAGCCGGGCTTAGGGTCACCAATGGCACCTAACTATCATCAAAATGTGTGCCAAATACGAGCTTGATCGGTCAAATAGTTTTTAAG
The DNA here is from genome assembly GCA_963210295.1 of Ophion ellenae. Classification (NCBI taxonomy): domain Eukaryota; kingdom Metazoa; phylum Arthropoda; class Insecta; order Hymenoptera; family Ichneumonidae; genus Ophion; species Ophion ellenae. Next base: position 3,682,469 of record OY723397.1, on the reverse strand, counting down.
TTATCGTGTACACCGGTTGTTCAACTCATTGGAAAAAAAGTTTCGAGATAATCACGTTTAACATTTCGTCAAGGAAAAAACGTATGATTCTGTGACTTACCGACTAGTCAGCTATTCCAGCGCCATATAATAGTCCTTCAGCTTCCTCGTAATACTACATTTCTATGGGTATAGAAGCGTTTCTAACAGCTATTACAGTTTCAAACTGTAAATTAGGGCAATGAAAAAATTCTCTTTTTTGAAGTCTCTATACGGAGGGTCGACACGACCCTTAAGGGCCGATAAAATGGCCCTTGTGTTTGCGGATAGTGAGGAGGTTTCACGGCGGAAGAGAGCGACTGGAAAAAGTGCGAAGAAGTAACAAATACAACTAGTAATTATTTTTAAGGGGCTATCCCAGTGTACACTGAAAAAAAAATTCGTTCATCCAACCAAAATTCAGTTGGATTAACAAAATGTATCTTTAAATACGTTCAACTTGATTTTTGATCGGCACAACAAACATTTTGTTAATCTAACTGATAGTTTTAGTGGTGTGAACTGTAGCTTATTTAGCATGACTGAGCAACTGTTAAAACAACAAAATTTCGAGACAACAAAGGGCATTTTGCACTTGGCAACAAATAAAATCGATTTTTTTTAAATGTCACACTGGTATAGCCCCTTAACAGCCGTAGAGAGCTGCGAATGCGCCTTTTCTCGTTGGTCCATCTCTCGCCCAGAGATCTATGTATTTATCGCGAAATTATCGCGAGTAGAGACGTAAGCGAGAAAGAGGGAGAATTAAGGACCGAGAGAGAAATGAGGATAGCGAGTATTTGATTATTACCCTTTTAATCTCGGCTCGCGTAATTTCCCCGAGGTTGAAATTTGTCGGAGGGTCCAATTGGACGTGACATATTATATTCATACAAATCCAACAATTTATTATCGAGATTCTCAAGGTCACCCATTTATCGCAGACTCCTTTCACCCCTCTTCCGCCTCTCTCTTTCTCCTACGTTCCTCGGCAGGAAAAAAAATGTTCTCTCTCGCCACGATAAATAGGCAAATTAGTGAGACCCGCGTGTGCATTGGAAGGACGAGGGGAAAGTTGCGAACCGCGTATTACTCGAATGGACGGACGAGCTGAATTTCCGCTGCTTTTTTGTCTACGCTAGCGCGCGCGGGAATCGGTGTGTGTGTGTGTGCCCCTGTCGCTCTTATCCGTTATTTATTCAGTAGGCATTACAGGCTCGGCTAATTATAATTTATATCGCAGGTACACAGAAGAAACAACGGGATCGCGGGAGACACCAAGCGAGAACGGCTTTTCCGCAAGGCCGACATACCCTCGTATGTACGATGACATTGTGTTGCCCGACTACGAGGTCGTAAAATAATTTTTCAAAGTGCGTCTGATCATTGGCGACTTCAACCACTAGCGCTCGGTAGCCAAAGCGCATTTTTTTTCACGTCTGCGATGATGAAGCAATATCGCGTCTGACTGCACGCGACTCTCACTACTGCCACTCACAAGCAACGTCACTTTGGTGTCCTTCTCCGATTTTGTTGACATTTTTTTATTTGGAAAAGTATCAAAAACTAGGAGACACGTATTTTTTGTTATCGTCGGAAAAACGGTTTTAAGAGGTGAAACGCACCCTCAAAAAATGGGGATGTTTTTCGTTTTTCGTCGATAACGTTTTGACGGTACGAGATATTAAAAAAATTCAAATTGCAACAATGTTTATTTTTTTGTGTACTATACATTGGAGATGAGAACGATAACGTTATCGAGGAAAAACGAAAAACCCCCCTGTTTTCGAGGGTGCGTTTCACCCCTCAAAATCGTTTTTCTGCCGATAAAAAAAATACGTGTCTCTTATTTTTTGATACTCTTTCACATAAAAAAGTTTCAACGAAATCGGCGGACACCAAAGTGATGTTCAGTTGCTACAGCATCAGTAGTCACGCGCCATCCGATCACACCGTGTTCGCATTATCTTTTTCCACGATTTTCAATTCCTCCGTTGATCGGAGTTTGCAATCGTATTTACCGTCAATGAATTGAAACTATTATAGGAGACACGTATTTTTTGTTATCGGCGCAAAAACGGTTTAATGGGGTGAAACGCACCCTCAAAAAATGGGGATGTTTTTCGTTTTTCGTCGATAACGTTTTAACGGTACGAGATATTAAAAAATTTCCAATTGCAACAATGTTTATTTTTTTTGTGTATTATACATTGGAGATGAGAACGATAACGTTATCGACGAAAAACGAAAAACCCCCTTATTATCGAGGGTGCGTTTCACCCCTCAAAATCGTTTTTCTGCCGATAAAAAAAATACGTGTCTCTTATTTTTTGATACTCTTTCACATAAAAAAGTTTCAACGAAATCGGCGGACACCAAAGTGATGTTCAGTTGCTACTGCATCAGTAGTCACGCGCCATCCGATCACACCGTGTTCGCATTATCTTTTTCCACGATTTTCAATTCCTCCGTTGATCGGAGTTTGCAATCGTATTTACCGTCAATGAATTGAAACTATTATAGGAGACACGTATTTTTTGTTATCGGCGCAAAAACGGCTTAATGGGGTGAAACGCATCCTCAAAAATGGGGATGTTTTTCGTTTTTCGTCGATAACGTTTTGACGGTACGAGATATTTAAAAAATTCGAATTGCAACAATGTTTATTTTTTTGTGTATTATACATTGGAGATGAGAACGATAACGTTATCGACGAAAAACGAAAAACCCCCCCTATTATCGAGGGTGCGTTTCACCCTTTAAAACCGTTTTTCCGCCGATAAAAAAATACGTGTCTCTTAGTTTTTGATACTCTTTCACATAAAAAGTTTTTGATACTCATCCTCAAAAATGGGGATGTTTTTCATTTTTCGTCGATAACGTTTTAACGGTACGAGATATTAAAAAATTCAAATTGCAACAATGTTTATTTTGTTGTGTATTATACATTGGAGATGAGAACGATAACGTTATCGACGAAAAACACCCCTATTTTTCGAGGGTGCGTTTTACCCTTCAAAACCGTTTTGCCGCCGATAAAAAAATACGTGTCTGTTAGTTTTTGATACTCTTCCACAAAAAAAAGTTTCAACAAAATCGGAGGACACCAAAGTGATGTTCCTTGTCAGTTGCTACTGCATCAGTAGTCACGCGCCGTCCGGTTGGACCGTGTTCGCATTTTCTTTTTCCACGATTTTCAATTCCTACGTTGATCGAAGTTCGCAATCGTATTTACCGTCATTGAATTTGCCAGGATCATCGGAAAAGCGCAGTTACGCTTGTCGTGAATATTCAAGCTGAAAAATGGTCGGCACTAGAGGGGCGATTGAGACGGATAGATATATAGACGGAGCGAAAGACGGAGAGGAAGAAGTGCCTTCGGGCGGGCATGTACGGGCAATCAGCGGTTTTTCCTCGATCCCGTCGTGCCCTGTCATTCAGTCAGCCAAGTGGAAGGACAGGGTACCCCGGCTTGTGCGGTTCGGCTTCGGGGTGCATTATTCATTATGCAGCTAGCAACACGCCGTCACCTGCCACCGCAACCTTCTCTTCCCACTCAATGCTTTCCCACTTCTCTTTTCGTGCTACGCTACGAGATGTCCCGGATATATTGACCACCGCGGACCACCCCCGAACAAACAAGACCACCCCGTCTTCGATTCTTCAAACGGGCTAAGCTTTTTCAACGTTGCACCTTCGAGGCTCCATTTGCGCCAGGATTTACGGCTAAAACCCGCACGAGATGGATATTGGTCCAAGAAACTTTCGAGATTAAGGGGTTAGGTCACTCTAGAATTTTCGAAAAACTGATTTTTTTTAATGGTCCCCTAGGACCTCGAAAATGATGTTCCAAAAAATTATGATCGGAAAAAATCTCTAAGTACTCGGTTTTCGAATTTTAGTACAAGGCCGCCCACAGCTCACTACTCAAAACTCCAAACGCATTAATCTCAAAACTGCATTTTTTAAGTTGGCCGGAAACATAACTTAGACAATTTTCAACCGATTCACTTGAAATGTCGAATATATCTTGAAAACTACATTGTCTATGGAAGTACGTAGGGTTTTTGTTTATATTGCATAGTTAATTTGTTATTAACAATTATCTGACGATTTTTTAGGCAAATTTTTCACTTTCCACTTTAGAAGTGCACCATTTGGCCAAAAATCAATATATCAAAAAAATCCTACGTACTTCTATAGCAGTCATTATATATAATCGAAAAAAATTCATTGGCTCATTATAATTCAAAAATTACAGGAGCTGTTTGTCCGGCCGTGGACCCTGGAAAAACGAAGACGTCATCGCAAAAACGCTGCACAGCCGCCATTTTGAAATTAATCGCTTCAAAAAATTTATTGTATACAGTCACTGATATATATGATAAACACCTTTTTTTGTAATCTCGATTTATTTTGTAGTTTTTCTGAAAAAAAAAATCCCCAAACAGCCTATTTTTCGGCCTCTAGAGTGGCCTAAGGCCTTAAACTCGCGCGGGAAAGGACTCTGAGGGATTTTCAATCGTTTATATTTTCGTGAAGAATCGTCGCGTTAAAAATGATTTTGTCACGTGATTGGAATATTCGCGAACGAGTGCTCGATCACAAAGTGAAGAACCTTGTCATTCGACCCTTTTCGCGGGCTCCCTTACGTCAAGACTCTCGAGTATTTTTTTTCCCGCGCGCAAAGCATTCGAACGAATCGTTGAATTCCGGGGCGGGATTCAACGGTGGGAAAAGTCCTTGTCAGTCGAATCGCAGAGCGGCCTGTACTCTGGGAATTGGAAACTACTTTAAAGTAATTAGAGGATTGTCAACCCATTCCCGATCGACCCTCGCAACGTCCGCGAGGGCTCTGCCTGTTCCCATTAGGGGTGTCCTTCGAGTCTACTCGGTCTCGCTCTCGAGTAGGATAATCTTTCGTACTCCCCACCGCCCAGCCCTCCAAATTACCGCAACGTTCAACGATTTTTTATCTTCCTCGAAAAATTCGGGCAACTTGACAAATTGCAAGGAAAACTCTAGAGGAGACCTAGTAGGGTTGAAACAATTTTGACATTTCACCCCATTCCTCGCAATCGAAACGAGAGATTCAGGTATAACTAAAGGCGTTTTGTAGCTTTTTTAATCGACTGATCGATTTTGTACTAAAAATGACTTCGGGAATTATGTAACCTGTAAAAAAGTCGTTTAAGCGAAATCGTTTTGTTTCAACTCTCCTCACATCGAGGTAAGTTGAAACAGCTATCGAGGTGAGTTGAAACGCTTGGGAATCGGTACAAAATATGGATGTAAATGATATCAAAACACATTGTAAATCAAAAACTTTATTAAAAATTGAGGTAATTATGCAGTTTGAGGACTTTTCCGAAAAACGAGATGTTTTTTCGCCATGAAGATGGGACTGAGATTTCCCATCAATTCCATACGTTATGGGATTTTGAAGTTTGCGGAAACGAAGGACAAAATAGCGCAATTACGGACATTTCAAGGCCTATATTGGGTGTGGGGAGCGGGGGGATTTGTAAACAAAAACCTTCCTGAATACAATGCCGAAGAGATATCGGAGCGGTCACTTCCCCCTCCTCCCCTACGCTGTTGGTAGTTTGTCAAAATACACGATTTCAAAGACGACACTGAAAATCGGTGAAAACTCTGGGTGTGTGTGTGTGCGTGTGTGTGTTTGTGCTTGTTTGGGTTTTTTTTTGGATTTCTTTGTTTGTACTTGTTTGGATTTGTTTGGGTATTTTGGGAAATCTTTTTCAAGACTTTCATCGGTACTTATTAGGGCCCCTAAAATTATCAACGTAGTACGATTGTTCGTACACTCACACACACAGCCCCGGATCTACGATTTTTCCGAGCCGGGGCAAAAACTTGACATTGGCGCCCCTCCCCTCCAACATTTGAGATTAAGGGGGAGATCTCTTTAGACGCCCGAAAATAAGTCATTTTTCATTATTTTTAAAAAAATGTGATAAGATAATCGCATCATTTTTAAATTTTGACATTATCTTATTACAACTTTCAAGTGGTAAAACTTTTTTTTTCAAACAAAACAAAATAGCGGCGTTATAAGGTATTCCTTTGGGGTCTTTTGAAAAACTGCTCATGGTATAGCTCAAAAAGTTATTGATCGATCTGGCTGAAATTTTTGGCGGTTTCTCACTATATCATTATTGGAAGGATATACCTATAAAAATATTATAAGATACAAAATTGAAAATTAAGTAGGCTTTGTAAACAAATGTTCATATTTTTTACCATTTTTTCGACAATTTTGACCTCGAAAAAGTAATTTATTAACGCGATAACCTTGAAACTTTATGTATATCCTTCCAATAGTCTTATAGTGAGAAATCTGGCAAAATATCAGCCAGATCGATCAATAAATTGTTGAGCTATAACACGAGCAGTTTTTCAAAAGACACCTAAAGGAATACCTCATCAAAGTTCGTCTCCTAGGCAGTTTTATGTTCGATAGCTAGGATCACGACGCCATTGAAACTCACCAAAGCGCCCTGGATGTTAGGCGCTTTAGTGAAACAAGTTTTTTCAAACACAAGAATTTGGCGCCCCCTTAAATTGCCGCCCGGGGCAGGTACCCCGGTTTGCCCGCCCCCCCCCTTAGATTCGAGGCTGCACACACACACGCGGGCGTGCACACATTGACATACACCCATACAACACACACACACACACCATAGTCGTGAAGACTTCCATCGCCTTTACTTTCCACGTTCTCTTTATGCTTGATCTTTCGTCCCGTAGAGTAACCGCTTCAGCGGCGCGCTCATATATTTCTCGGCTTGCTATGCCTCTATCCGTTTATCTAATATATTTATTCGGCATCCGAAATAAAACCTATACAAGCCTTGCAAACCACACCACAAAATACAAACGTGTGAAAACGTTACTTCAACCCGAGGTAAGTTGAAACACCTTGTTTCAACCCTCCTAGGTGTAAAAAATGCGATGCCACTTGATTCGGAACTCACTACTGATAAAGGGTGACTGCAAAACGACGAATTCAATATGACAAATCGAATGCTAAGTTAGTAAGCTTCAAAACAATGCATATCACATATCATCAACTATATAAACAAGGTAACTAAAGCTTAATGAAAAATACGACAAATACTTACTTTTTCCCATTTTTTCCGGCGCGAGTGTCAATGTGACGCAACTGAACTCGCACGGGCACCGGAGTGACGTGACAAGTAGCGTGTGTCATAGGAATGAAAGAATGACGTTGTTGCCAGCTCGCTAACAATCACATCTACCGAGACATTGACATTGTTTCAACTCACCTCTGTTTCAACCCTCCTGGGCCTCCCCTACGACCATCCCAAATTTAACAGCGGTGTTTGACGTCACCAATCCAACTCGCAACTTTTTCTCCGACCAGGTAACGAATCAACTTATGTGGAAAAAAAAAACTTGACGGGAGTAGTCTCGATTTGCGTCCACCACAAAGACGGAGAATGAGAGAGAGAGAGTGGCGGTGGTCACTCCAGTCGCATTAGTTAGGACTAACAACGCCGGCGGACAATCAAAAGCTGATGGGCCATGATTCGCTATGATAATGAAGCATGAATACGTCATGAGGCGAGTTGAGCCGGGGACGCCAACTCCTCGCTTCGCTCACCAGCTCTTCCTCTCTCTCTCTCCCTCTGTGTGTACGTGTTCTATATACACAGACACGTACGTAAACCGAGGACACATACACGTACAGAGACAGGGAATGGCGGTTGAGGATGCGATAGCAAGAACCGACGGAGGCTTTTGAGGAGGGAAGGGCGGCGATAGACCGAAGGGGTTTTGCCAGCTCATGGGCTGAAGGAATGGGAAAAGCACCACCCCGCAAACTACGTACCAACTTAACGTTAACGTTGCTACCGATGCAGCGAAAGGTCGTTTCAAAGACACTGGACTACGTGTACCTCGTAAAAGTCTATCGTCCCTCTGCTCGACATTTTGCAACCCCCAATGCCTCTAAAATCATCTTCCAATTATAAGCGGGGATGAATTTTCGTTTCACCCCTCCGTCGCAACTGACCAATAAACGGAAGAACACGGTTCCCTCCGTATTCTTCTTATTCGTGGCAAACCGGGCTTCTCACCCTCGTCTTGTCGAGCTCGAGGAAGAGACGAAAATTGGCCAATCTCCCATTTTCCTTGACGGAATATCGAACGCCAGATGGGCGTACGTGGAAATAAATCTCGGTGTGACGTCGTGACCGGGATTAGACTCGTAAATAATTTATTCGTCACGTGTGTTTCGTGAGGGAGAGAAGAAAAAAAGAGCGAGGAAGAGGGATGGCTCTCGGGAGTGTCTTATCGCTCGGGAGAATCGTCGAAGATGATACGGGATGAACTGCGAGAGTCTGACTGAGGACAAACGAGTTTACCGGAAGTGGAGAACGCTCTTTTCTCTCGGAGAGCGTAGAATCGTCGAACGCCAAAATTCTCTCGTATTTTTTCCCAACCCGGTGGCGTCAATATAAATTAACCCCGAGTTTTCTAACGGAAAAAAAACGGAATAAAAGCAAAATCCCAGAGACAAAAATTGCCACTCGTATTCTCTTGTCTCTTTTCGCGACGTGCGTACACGGTAACGAGCGTAACGCAAGGAGGGGCTCGAAAAAGCGGAGGGTGGATGAGGCGGGGTGCGTGAGTGCGTTCGTTCCGGCGTTTGAGAGGATGTACTCCGAAAGAGAGGGAGGAGGGAGGGAGGGAGAGAGAGAGAGAGAGAGAGAGAGAGAGAGAGAGAGAGAAGCGAGGGATGCGGAGGGTCGTAGGGAGAACGTGGAAGAGCGAAGAGAGAGAACGAGAATCACGAATAAGGGGTGAGCGCTCGCGAAGAGAGACCTGCGTGGCCCGCATTGGCTGTTGAATTATAAATGAATGGAGCGTAAGGGCTGTTGCCTGGCAACCCTTGTGCGCCGCGTTAAGACAAAATGGTGGTGCGGCATGTGTGTGTGTATGTGCTTCCAAACATATATGTACATCGACAGGGCTACTGCGCCCTCCCTGTATGTATGGACACAGAGGGCGCAGCAGCCCGAGTGCGTTCGACACGCAAAACCCTCCGCCTACGGAATCCTCCTATCCACCCCTTCCTGCCCCCCGATTCGACCTTTCGCACAAAGCTTCCGGTCACTCGGGAAAGGGCCTATCGCCGTAGGGCTTGATGGCAGTTGCGACTCTTCGTCGACCAACAAGTAGCGACGGGATTCTTACGGAGTTTCATTCGCGGTCTATGGACAGTTATTGTTTCAACGAAGTCCTTGCGGTCTTGCGGGGGGGGGGAGATCAAGGCGCGATACAGCCTTCGGACCGAATGAAAAAAGGACGGGGGGTGGATGAGATAAAGCAGGCGATGAAAGAGAGGAGCCAAGAAACGCGAGGGAAAACGAGATTGTCGAAGGCTCGCTTACGCGAACAACTTGTCGCATCGCGTGAGCCTCAACTGGCCACGAGATCTCTCTCCTTTATCTATGTTTGTCCCTCGCTCGTTTTCTTCTTTTTATGCTTCTACTCCCAATTCTGCCTTCTACGTGTAGTACGGTCAATGATTTTGCTGAAAATTTTGGGTAGAACGCTGTTTTTTTTTTCATTTTGTGGGGGGCTTGGCCATAAGTGGGAAACTCAATTTCCGGGACGTTAAGGGGTTAGGCCGCTCTAGAGGTCGAAAAATAGGCTTTTTGGGGATTAAAAAAAAACTACAAAATAAATCGAGATCACAAAAAGGGTGTTTATCGTGCATATCAGTGACTGTATGCAATAATTTTTTTGAAGCGATTAATTTAAAAATGGCGGCTGTGCAGCGTTTATCTCAAAACTGCATTTTTTAATTTGGCCGGAAACATAACTCCGATAATTTTCAACCGATTCACTTGAAATGTTGAATATATCTTGAAAAATACATTGTCTATGGAAGTACGTAGGATTTTTTTATATTACATAGTTCATTTGTTATTAGTAATCTCGATTTATTTTGTAGTTTTTCTGAAAAAAAAATCCCCAAAAAGCCTATTTTTTCGGCCTCTAAGGTGGCCTAAGGGCTTAAGGGTGGTAGAACGGCCGCCATCTTGAAACTAAGAGTGTGATTAGTTTTTTATTTATCCCCGTAACCGTGAAACTGACGAAAAACGAATAAAAAATGGAATAGGTCAAATTGCTTACAACGAAATGTTGTATAACAAAGGTAAGCAGCATTTTTATTGTCAGTTTTTTAAATAATTAATAATCTTGCCTCAAAGTTTCTTATCCTCTCATTTTTCATCTTTTTTTGCTTATAACTTTTTTATTATTAATATTAGCGCAAAAAGTGACCGATAAAAGTTATGGAGAATTGTATCAACTACAAAAAGGCTCTCCACAAAATTTTTGTCGGCCTCGCGGTTATGGAGATAAATTTTTTAAACCCGGCCCTTTAAAACGAATGAGATTTCAGAGTGAATATGATTGATAATTTCGAAATAATCATTGAAAAACGTAACAATGTAATAAAAAAAGAAACTACTGCTCGAAATAAAATTATTAACAATTTTTTTAATACCGACGTGACCTGCTCACCTTTCACTTCCTCCCTTCACAACGCTGAAAAATCAATAAAAACAAACCGAATTCTAAAAAATAGGGTAAATTGTTTATAACAAAATGCTCTATAAAAAGGTAAGAAGCATTTTTATTGTCAGGTTTCAAATTAATCAATGGTCTTGCCTTAAAGTTTTTTAGCCCCTAATACTTTATCTTTTTTGTTTATAACTGTTTTATTATTGACATTTGCGCAAAGAGTTATAAGAAAAAGTTATGGATAATTGTATCAACTATAAAAAAGCTTTCTAGAACATTTTTGTCAGCCTCACGATTACGGAGATAAATCTTAAAAACTCATCTAATTAGTTAATTAAATTAAATTCAAGATGGTGGCCGTTCTAACACCCTTAACGCCCCGGAAACTTGCGTTTTACACTCAGGCCGACCCTCCTACGAGATGAAAAAAAAATAGCGTTCTACCGAAAATTTTCACGAGGTCTCTTTCGAAGCACCATTTGACCATACTAGTGAGACTCGAGACAGCCGGACGGGGTCATTTTTTTCCCGCATTTTTGAGCCCTTCGTGGCAACGGCCTGAATATATGTATTCAAATTAAAAAATGTCATGTCAAAATAGAAATAGACAAAAAGTGTACATAAATATAAAAGTGAAATACGACACTGACGGATAAGCTGCGCGAGACGCGATCGATTTCCCTGCCATCGAATTTTCAAAGCGGACATTTTCCACGAAGCGCTTCTGGGTCATGTGCCAATTTGTTTTATTGCAATATCTATGTATATACATAGGTAAATCTGGCCAACCCGTCGCGTCGTCTGAAAATGAAAAATCCAATAATCTGAAATACCTCGGCGCGACGACAAAAAAAAGAACCCCCTCCCCTCTTCGAGAGTCGGTCAATAATAACGATAATAATGAGAGGAGAAAAACGCGGATAATTCGATTCGCAACACTGTACGGAGCTTGAACAAACAAATCATAAACATCGGAATGGTCCTCGGAAAATTGAGGATTAAATCGGGGAAACTTTGGCGTTTCAAGTTCCGGTCACCCTGTAGATGGGTGAAAAAAGTGAGTGACGGGAAAACACGAGGGCGCGGCAATATGTTTATATTAGCCGGATAATGAATTCATACTGAGATCCCCTTCCCTTCGTATCGCAAGTTCGTTGAAGCGTCGCGGTGTTTGATGGAACAGGTTGTACTCGAAAAGTACACGAAGCATTCTCGGATAGTCGATCGGAGGGGGGGGGGGGGGGGGGGGCAGATGCTCTTTTGTCGGGCAGATGAGCTCTCGTGAGAGTAGTCCATTTGGACGCGAAGGGATCCGAGGGAGAAGGGTGGCCAGACATTTTACGTCTGATGCAAGGGGCGCGAGTGATAGCTGGGAGAGCCGTTGCAACCGGGGCAGCAGGCAAATCCCGCGGGTCCCAGAGGAGGTGGGTGGTACCAGGCCAAGGAGCCCCCCCTGTAATCGGGCCTGCGACAATCCTGACCATTCGATACCGCTCAAACGCTCGTTTGCGCTTGTTTGTACGGATTATTATTGCTCCGCTAGGGTATACGTCGCTTCAGCCCCATCCCCGTTACCCCATAATGAGATAAAGCCTGCCAACAACGTTGCGGCTTTCTGCGTCACGATACCCGATCCCCGACGTGAAGAATCGTAACGTCTTGACTCCTTTCCTGCCAAATCGGGGCCAACATGATATACTTTTTTTGGGTAAATGTCTAGAATCGGGGCTCCTCACCAAAAGGGGGTTGAACATTTGTGCACCAAGCTGATATTTTTCAGGGTACTTTCTTATGATTATATTAGGACTTGTAAGTAATTCGTAGCGTTTTTTTAATGAAAAAAATTATTTTAAATTAAAATAAAAAAATACATTAATGAAAGTATTGCCCCTCGCGTTCCACTACCTTTGACCATCTTTCGGGCAGGGTACGAATACCGTGTCGGAAGAACGCCTTGTCTTTAGATGCAATCCACGAATCGACCCACTTTTGACAATCTTCGTAAGAAGTGAACTTCTGCTGAGACAGGCTATGAGCCATTGAACGAAACAAATGGTAATCAGGAGTGATATCTGGAGAATACGGCTGGCGGGGTAGGACTTCCCGTTTAAGTGTCTCCAGATATGTTTGTACCGGTTTTGCGACGTGCGGACGAGCATTGTCGTGCAGCAAAATGACTTTGTCGTGTCTTTCGGAGTATTCCGGCCGTTTTTCTTTCAATGCATGGCTCAAGCGCATCAATTGCAGTCGGTAGCGATCCCCAGGTATGGTTTCATTCGGTTTCAGCAGTTCATAATAAATCACACCCCTCCGATCCCACCAAATACAGAGCAGGTTAGACCCATGGATATTTGGCTTTGCCACTGATGTTGATGGTTGGCCGGGCTTAACCCGTGACTTTCTGCGCTTCGGATTGTCGTAATGGATCCATTTTTCATCACCAGTGACAATTCGATGCAAAAAACCTTTTCTTTTCTCCCGTTGAAGCAGCAGTTCACATGTCAAAAGACGCCTCTCAATGCCCTTGGTTTTTATTCATATGGGACCCAATGTCCTTCATTCTGGATTATGCCCAAAGTTTTAAGACGTTTTCCTACCGTTGATAAGTCAACTCCCAATGATGTAGACAATTCTTGAAGTGTTTGAGATGAGTCTTCATTGAGCAATGCCTCCAACTCATTAACTTCAAATTTTTGGCTGGCCAATTCGCTCCTTGTCATCCAAGTCGAAATCGCCAGCTATAAAACGGGCAAACCACTTCCGACCTGTTTGCTCAGTTAGAGCATGTTCACTATACACTTCCACCAAAATGCGATGAGCTTCAGCAGCCCTTTTGTTCATATTAAAGTAATGAAGTAAAACTCCCCGCAAAAACACTTTATACGGCACAAATGTTGTCATATTAAATTAATTATAAAGTGTTGTTATTTACGATTCAAAAAGAGGTTATGTACAGCAAATGACGTTCAATGATAGCTGTTTCACGATGAATACATTACTGATGGTAACAACGAAATACTGCACTACCTACGCCATCTCTTGTAAAATGCTACGAATTAATTCCAACACATAATACAACAGCGGAAGACAATTCCCACCCTTATTTTAACCCTTAGAGACTTAAAAAGAATGTTTTAAACGCTTTTATTGGGTTTTTTTTTGTAATTGTAAAAAATTGTTGTTTATAGGCGTCCCCGTGATAATTGTTAAAATCACGACTCGATGTATCGGTGCGAGCGGATTTTTTTAAGTGCACCTTTTCTTTATCACTTTATTATTCTTTCTTTCGGTGCGTACTTTTTGACACCGCCACTGCAATGTGTTTTCATTAAAAGTTGCCTCTCCACCAAATTGGGTACACTTCATTACACTTTCTATCGCTTCATGGTTTGTCAACATTTCTAAACTTTTATTACGATTTTGAAATGCAGAAGTAGCTGCGATAAGCGAAATCGTACAACCATCACAGACCATGGTTGTGAAAATACTGTTACAATGTTTTCTTATTTTTTTTTAATTTGACTACATTATCGTAAAACTACAAGCTGTTGCAATAAGCACATTTATTAGTTTTGCTGAACGGTAGGAAGTGTGGAAATAGAGGATGCATCCTATGATGCACGCTCATCTATTTTTCTCCGTGAGGATTTTTTAGTTCTGGGTGGCTAATTTGTACGGAATCGCTCTTGCAGATCCACTGGCTTGAATTTTTTCAATCTCCTTGTGATTAGTCGTCGATCCAGCAGGCTGGATGCCAGTTCGTTTGGGTGGTTTCCGAGTCGCTTCTCGTAATTGGTGCATAACTTTTGAGCTATGTTCTTGACCGTGCCAAACCCCAGATCTTTATGCAATGTGGCATTGGAAACGTACCATGGGGCATCCGCTAGGATTCTCAACGTTTTGGATTGGAATCTTTGAAGGATCTCGATGTTGGAGTTACTGGTCGTACCCCAGAGCTGAATGCCGTAGGTCCAGATTGGCATTAGTATCGTTTTGTATGTAAGGACTTTATCATGGCGGCGGTTTTTTCACGGATGCGTGCGCCCTACCCCCTGACCACAGTATTCACGTCGAAGTGTTTAAAATCCGCAATTTCGTTGCATGTTTTCCGAATTTGGAAAAAACCCAAAATTTATCAAATTAATAAAAATTGTTAGCCTCCGCCGATGAAATGTCATTAGTGGAAACCAATTGAAGCTGCTCATGGCAAAAAAAAGTTTTCGTCGTTTTTTATCCGGAGCCTCGATTCCAGACATTTACCCCTTTTTTCATTTCTTATTTTCTTTCATTTTCCTTAAAGATCACACGTACGGTATCTGAAGAAAAAAACGTGCGCGTTTTATTTTTCCGTCGTATAGGTATATGCGACAAGCGAAAGTGTACCGAGTATATCGAGTATACACAGACTCGAAAGTCCCAGGGGACGGGAAATCCCAGGCGGTTGTATCGACCCTCGTAATATTTACGAGCCTGCACACGTCCGTACCTACATACGTATGTATCGCGGGTGTATATTTTTAGGATCTTTCGAGTCGTTTCGGCAAAATAAGTCCGCGCAAAGCGCGTATAAAATCACACTTGAAAACGAAATATTGGAATTTATATGCATCCGAGCGATGTACCAAGCGGGTTCCTCAACCCTCGCTATTGCCGAGGAAGGAAGAGAGGGAATGTCCCCAAGGCGACATTCTTACGGCCGCGTTACTTTTGCCAACCCTGTCACGGTATACGATCGGTATGATGTCATTACCAGTCAGTCGAGGGGAGTACGCGTATACGTATGTGTGTGTGCGATTATCCGTATACGTGAGACGTATGTGCGAGTAAAAAGACTGTAAAATATCATCGGGTGGTATCCGCAGAATTGTTCTTCTCGGGGTGTACATTACGTCGCGATTTTCTAAAATACAAGATGCCGGGCTCGAGGGAGAAAAGAAACGACCAACCGAGACGCAACTTTTGAGCTTGACAAAATGTTGATTGAAAAAATATGTACTGTCTATGAAATTTGTAACGTCTATAAACTGGCGCACATTTACTTGTTATTATTTATATAAAAAATACACTGCAAAAAATTAAAGGAACAGAAAATTTCTTTAAGGTAGTACCTCCACAGAAGAGTTGAATTAAGAAATGGTTGAAATTTGACATATACGTTATTTAATACATTATCCAAACATCTGTGCAATTTGAATAAGTTTGACCACCCCAAACCTGAGATATTTACACTTGTAGTTGGCTTGGTTTATACGTAACAAATGCGTTATGATGGGCAAACAGAGCATCATTAATTCTACCGTCAAAACTAAAATTAAGAAATTCATAAAAGACGAGGATAAGCTACAGTAAGATATCACGAATAATGCGAAAAGAAATGAAAATGATTCACCATCTAGTTTCCAAGATATAACCATGAGAAGCCTTCACAATTTTGGTGCAAAGCCTGGAAAAGCCTGGAAAAAAAACAATTGGGGCAAAGCCTGGACAGTCCCGGCAAAAAGTTTTACTGGCAATGGTCGATCAAAAACACAAAACAAAATATATTTTACGGCAATAAATGATATCCATCGTATTATCTACTAGTACCGAGTCAATATTGCGTAGTTTTTAATTTTATTCATTACTAATTAAACCAATTATCAATCTTTTAAACATGAACATGGTATGTAAACTTTTGGTTGAGATTTTCGCAGAGCAACTACCTTAATTTCTTTAGTGTTCTTTGTAGCGATGTATGTGAAAAGTGGTCGCATCGAGATGAAACAAAAAGTATTTTGAAGCTTTAAGGTCCTAGTTACGAGATCTTTTGGCGAAAAGATTTTTTGGAAAGGCTTTTTTGTTTTTTTTTTCCAAGGGTCTACGGGCTTGGGATTTTTTTTCAGTCAAAATCAATGTATAGGTCAGTTAGATTGTTTATTCAGCTTCAATTTGGTTTTTTTGTCTCTCTACGTCAATTTTTTGCTGAGATATCCGACTTTGAATGAAAAAAGATCCTTTTGTCTTTGATCATCGATACCTCGGCAAGCAATTATCGCACAGGGAATTAAAGGGCAGATTTGAAAACTTGAGTAAATTTCCTACGAGACCCTTTCGTTGTTTTTTGAGAATCTTTTTCTACCCTCAACATTAATTTGAAATAAGTACAAACAATACTTTTTATGGCTTTTCAGTAAATCCACGACTACTTTACAAATATTGATGGAAAGACTAATGTTGCCAGTTTTTTTTCAGCTTAATGTCAATAGCCCTGTAAATTTTCAAATTGATCCATCGAACCGTTTTTTAGGATCGATTGATCAAAGTTTTACAAAACAATAAAAGTAACTTATGTATTGTTCCTAAACATCGTGTAATCATCATCAAAATGAAAGACCAATTTGCTTTGACTTTTTTCACAACTTTGCACCAGTTGCTTGTAAAATTTAAGTAAACAAAAATTCAAAATGGTTTAATTTTTAATTTGCAAAACATTTCAGGACCAATACTGACTCATTTTTGACACGGCCTTTGCGCACCATAATTGCTCGCATCTTTAATTGCATTAATTAAAAGTTGATACCCCCAAGCTGTATTCACCAGTCGATCTGAGACCATTTATGCGATTAATTCTCGATATTTTCTGCGAAGGTTATTAAAAAGCGAAGGGTTACAAAAAACAGTTTTTTTTCTTCAAAACTAGGCATGATCAAAAATTGAAAAAACCTTACTTTACAAAAACTTTTGATTCATTTTTTTTACCAAAACTTAAAAAAAAATTATTAATGATGAAAAAAAATGTTAAATACTTTTTTCTTTTTAAAAAAAGATGTTTTGAAAAAAAAACTGTTTTTTGTAACCCTAAATAACGTTCGCAGAAAATATCGAGAATTAATCGCATCCAAGTTCTCAGTTACGTTCATGTAACGTTCCATCAATTTAAATGAGCTTCTTTTACAAGCCTTTATTTAACTCGACTTTCCGTTAGATGCAAAAGGGAATATTGATATTTCACCCACTTCCCCACTACTTGGAGCTCTGGAATTTTGCAAACGTGCATCTGAAAGGTGACAATGCATGGTTCAACTTTAAAAAAATATACATAAAATGTTCAATTTTTCATGTAAAATTAGCGATGTCTAATCGTCCATATAAAATGTCACTAACACATACAAACAAATTCGTAGCCGACTGTGTTTATATGTAAAAAGTTTATATGCATGCAATTAGTCGTAAGTTCAATCCCAATTACAGCCTTTGTTATTTTTTACAAGCATTCCATATTCCTAACGTACAAACTCGTAAACTCGTAAACTACTGGTAACAACTAACTAGTAAAATCAATTGAATACCAAAAAGTAGAAAATAATGTGTATGTAAAAAAAATATTTTTACGAAACAAACTTTTATCTAATGTACTAAAAAGAAGAAAATAATTTTTCACCAAGTCACGTTTTTTTTACCCAAGTGGGTAAAAAACGTATATGCACATTTTTTTGTTCATTTTTTCCCAAGTTTTTTGTTAACAGGCACCATGTATATGAAGGGTAAGATATGGAACACAGAAACTTGATAAAGCATCACATTTTTTTCGAAGGACCATTTGAAAAAGACGACATGTACGAATACTTTTTTTACCCACTGTATATGTGACTAAATAAAATTATTTCCTACTTTTTAGTGCATTGGGGATATTACGATATCTGTGGCCCCAAGTTTTGGCCATGCAGTCTTGATATTTGGCCCAAAATAAGACTTTTTTCAAGAATACAAAAAATCGAAATTCGGCTTTTAAGGGGGTGAAACAGAGGTTTTAAATGTTTAAGGAGGCAGAGTATTTGGGGATATTACGGTATCTGTGGCCCCTAATTCTGACCACGCAGCCATCATATGTGACCCAAAATAAGACTTTTTTGAGGAGTGGTAAAAATCGAAATTCGATCCTTAAGGGGTTGATACAGGGGTTTTAAAGTTTGTATGGGACATCATATTTTTTTTGACAGATTTGCTTGAAACTTGGTGTAAATACTCTACAATACAAATGATTGAACACGTATTTCTGCATTTCCTAAAAGTGGACCCTTAAGAGTGTTAAACGGGAGGGTAAAAGTTTGTATGAGACAACATATTTTTTTGTCAGATTTACTTGAAACTTGGCATAAATACACTAAAATACAAATAATTAAACACGTATTTCAACAATTTATGAAGTTTAACCTTTAAGGGGGTTATACGGGAGTGTTAACGTTGATAAGAGAAAACATATTTTTTTACCAGATTTACTTGAAACTTACTAAATTGATTTGATACAGAACACTAGATGTTTTCCTCTGTGTTTGGTGCGTGTAGACAGTCAAGTAGTACTTTTTTAGCCCCTTAACTGTGTTTGTTTCAGTTGACATAAATATACCAAACAAATACATGTGTAATTATTTGTATTGGAGTGTATTTATACCGAGTTTTGAGCAAATCTGACCAAAAAATATGTTGTCTCATATAAACCTTGAAACCTCCGTTTCACCCCCTTAAGGGTCGAATTTCGATTTTTACCACTCTTGAAAAAAGTCTTATTTTGGGTCAAATATGAAGACTGCGTGGTCAGAATTAGGGGCCACAGATATCGTAATACTGCCAGTGCATTAAATAAAAACTCGTTTTTGCAACAAATTTTTAAACGTATGAATTTTATCAATTCATGTCACAAGAATCACGTTGCGATTGCCTCTTAAAATTATAACGAAATCGTAGAAATTTTCTCGTTGTAATATTGAAAAGAGTCTGGACGGTTGAAACAAATGTTTTAAAAAGATCATACAAATGTAATCGCCCGATTTTTTCAGCGTAACGTCACTCCCGGATGAGGGCCTCGTGAAATATTTGGCTTGCCCAGTAATCGAGACTCGCTTGGAAACGCTATTTGGGTTACAGTACTATTTTGGCCCTACCGCACACCGTTTCTTCTTCGCAACGGCGAAAACTCTCTCTTCTTGTCTAGACTCATCAGACATTCGCCGTCAAATCTAGACAACGACGAATCCCCTCCCGTTTCCACCCCCATCTCTTCAACATAATTGAATCACGCTATCCTCAGTAATTTCACGGAGATATATGCATAACGAGAGAGAGAGAGGCGACGACTCGATCGTTTTGTCTCTATTATTGAGAAAACGTTGAACACGTATTTTTTAGGCGATTTAACTCGTACGAAAACATTCACAATTTAAATGTTCATTCAAACATTTACACGACAATTTCAACGAGTGGAAAATTATAACGAGAGCGTTAAAATTATGGAAGAGTTCTGTCGCGAACCGCTAGAAAATTCAATCCCACCAGCCGTAAAGTTCTCCACTAAGGAAATT
The DNA here is from genome assembly GCA_963210295.1 of Ophion ellenae. Taxonomy (NCBI): domain Eukaryota; kingdom Metazoa; phylum Arthropoda; class Insecta; order Hymenoptera; family Ichneumonidae; genus Ophion; species Ophion ellenae. Next base: position 3,662,532 of record OY723397.1, on the reverse strand, counting down.
AAGGCGGGATATACATTTACAGCGATTAAAAAATCGATTTCTTTTTTTTGTTCTTTAAACGATAGAACTATATATGAAGCATTCCACACCAAGTGAAACACTAAAAAATCGTGTAATTTATAAATGGGCTCATAATTTGTTCTTAAGTTCGTTCGAGTGTCAAAAGCCACTACATTTTTTTTTTAGATTTTTAAATTGGTTTTTACACTCGAATTTGGATACCGGGAAATTTTTCCCGATTTTTTTTCGCTTCATATACTCAAAAAGTGATGCATTGTACAAAAAAAAAACGTCAAAGAACAAAATTTAGGTTTTCGAATGTACTTTTCAATCATATGTGTTTCGTAACTGTTAAAAATTCTGCTAATGTATTTTTCAACGAAATAAGGTAGAAGTAATTTTTTTCGCCAAGTTCGCCCACTTTTATTTTTCTATAAATTTGATAGAACTTTCGTTGATGTCCCAACAAACCACAGAAAAATTGGCATGATGGAGAATTCATATCTTCCAATTATTTCTTAAGGTTAACTGATGAAGAATGGTATCGAACCATGGATATTGAATATGGAACATTGTTTTAGGCACAACAGTGGATTGCGACGAATATTTAGTGTTATCTAGAACCATTTTGTCCTCCTCCTTTCAATTCAATTATGGTTTTGTTTGGCTGCCTCGAAATTTTTCATTTACTCACCGGTTCTCGTAGCGTTATTCTCGTATCAAAAAGAAATCTTGCTTCTCGTTTGTTCAATGATCTGGTTTGCTCACTCTCAATGCCAATACAATTGATTTTGCGGAAGAACTCGGTCAAAACGATTCGATACTTTTTTATTCGATGTGGTTTTCTCATCGGTAATATATATATATATATATATATATATATATATATATATATATATATATATATATATATATATATATATATATAAGTAGTAGTATTAGTTGACTAACCTTATTATGATTCACTCATTGTTTAACGATAAAAATATTCAAAATCAAAAATGAAAAAATTGAACGGTTTTAGGTTTAGTGTGACAGTGGCTATATCCCGTACCTCTAATATTAATTTATATGCAAAAATAACAAAATAGCAGACAAAAAAAATTTTAACGTGTTTTTTATTGCATGTTTGTTGCCAAAAAATAGTAAAAATTAACATTTTGCAATAATTCTGGTACGGGATATAGCGATAAGTGTACAGAATATGTGGCTAAAATTTCATAAGGATCAGTTGTTTCGAGAAAAAACGCGTTTCAAGTTTTTATTTGTAAAGAATCGTAAAAAAATCTGACTTACACTTAATCAGCAATGCCCGGACCATAAATAATTCCTTCTGCCTCTTCCCGTAACTGAATTTCTTGCGATTGAGCTTTGATATTCACTCCATGGATATTCCATTGGATATCTGATATTTTCTCCCCTACTATCGTGGATGATCATTCTAATGCTCACTTTTTAGTTAAGATTTCAAACAAATTGAAAAACTTACGTCTCACGGCATATTCGTTTCGATGTGGTAAAGATATAATTCATTCTGTTGATTATATTTTTGTACGAAATAAATATTGTTTTGTCTACTTAAATATACTATTAAAGTATACCTAAAGTTTCATAATTGTAGAATAATTATTTCTTTATTTAATTATTAATTATATTCAATTAATATTATTAAGAATTATTTCCAAACTCTCCTGTCGCGTTACGCTATTCGCGTTGAAAACAAAATCCAAGATCCTCATGGTTCGTCATATTTGGCATTGTATCTTTGCGTATGCGTGTACAAAACGTCAGAGTACGTAATTATCGAATTTTTTTATCGAACAAATAAACGAGCGCGCCCGTACACGCGTGTGTACAGAGTACGGTGCATCAGCAAAGTTCTGTTGGACGTAGAATCTGAAATCTTAAAAGCTCGCAAAGCGCATTGAATTGGGGATTATGAATAAGGGATAACGCGGAAATCCCAGGGGCGTCGATGGATGAGATGGGCTGATGGTGTACGCAGCTTGGTACACGCTCGCACAACGAAATACATGCGCAGCCCAAGGGCTGGCAAAGGGGGGAGAGCCTGCCGAGGGATGTTTCGGGGGGGCAGGCGGGGTAGGGTCAAAGGCCAGGGGAATAAACATGCTTGTTGCTCGGGTTATGATACGCTCAACATATGCGACGCATTGTCGTCGTATGCCCCGCGCCCTCTTACGCGCGAGAGAGAGAAAGAGAGATGGAAAAAATAACAAACTTAAGAGGAAAAAAGAACGAAAGAAAAAAAGTGGAACGCGTATACGATCAACCCCTCGCGTCTCGCGACCCTCGTACGGACTTGTCAATTTTGTTCAGTTTTTCCACGATCTCCGTAAGGGCGGGGAAAGTCGCGTCAAAGTTCGCCCTAAAAACCGGCCGAAGGGCAAATTTACTATCCTCCTTTGACTGCACTTTTTCCGCGCAAAAAACCATTTTATTCTACTTCAGTTTGTGTTGAATTGTTCAGAAACGTAACGTCCAAAAATGGTTCCGCGATCGAGTTTACTTTTGTTGGTAAATATTGGGTGTTGGAATTAATTCGTAGCGTTTTACAAGAGATGGCGTAGGTAGTACATTATTTCGTTGTTACCGACAGTAATGTATTCATCGTGAAACAGCTATCATTGGATGTTATTTGCTGTAAATAACCTCATTTAAAATTGTAAATAACAACACTTTATAATTGATTGAATATGTCAACATTTGCGCCGAATAAAGTGTTTTTTCGGGGAGTTTAACTTCGTTGCTTTAATATGAACAAAAGTGCTGCTGAAGCTCATCGTATTTTAGTGGAAGTGTATGGTGAACATGCTCTAGCTGAGCAAACGTGTCGGAAGTGGTATGCACGTTTTAAAGCTGGTGATTTCGACTTGGATGACAAGGAGCGGCCTGGCCAGCCGAAAAAATTTGAAGATAATGAGTTGGAGGCATTGCTCAATGAAGACTCATCTCAAACACTTCAAGAATTGTCCACATCATTGGGAGTTGACTTATCAACGGTAGGAAAACGTCTTAAAACTTTGGGCATAATCCAGAAGGAAGGACATTGGGTCTCATATGAATTGAAACCAAGGGACATTGAGAGGCGTCTTTTGACATGTGAACTGCTCCTTCAACGGGAGAAAAGAAAAGGTTTTTTGCATCGAATTGTCACTGGTGATGAAAAATGGATCCATTACGACAATCCGAAGCGCAGAAAGTCATGGGTTAAGCCCGGCCAACCATCAACATCAGTGGCAAAGCCAAATATCCATGGGTCTAAGCTCCTGCTCTGTATTTGGTGGGATCGGAGGGCTGTGATTTATTATGAACTGCTGAAACCGAATGAAACCATAACTGGGGATCGCTACCGACTGCAATTGACGCGCTTGAGCCCTGCATTGAAAGAAAAACGGCCGGAATACTCCGAAAGACACGACAAAGTCATTTTGCTGCACGACAATGCTCGTCCGTACGTCGCAAAACCGGTACGAACATATCTGGAAACACTTGAATGGAGAGTCCTACCCCACCCGCCGTATTCGCCAGATATCGCGCCTGATTACCATTTGTTTCGTTCGATGGCTCATAGCCTGTCTGAGCAGAAGTTCACTTCTTACGAAGATTGTCAAAAATGGGTCGATCCGTGGTTTGCATCCAAAGACGAGGCGTTCTTCCGACACGGTATTCGTACCCTGCGGGAAAGATGGTCAAGAGTAGTAGAAAGCGTTTTCATTTAAAATATATATTTTTTCATTTAAAAAACCCTACGAATTAATTCCAAGTTCTAATAGTTTGGAATATCTCAATTCTTTCCAATTCGCTATAACTTTCGACCATCGAATTTTAACCTATTGTTCTATTTTTTTTTTGCACGGCCTTGCTTTTTCCCATTTCTACCGAATTTCCAGTAAATCTTTCACGCATTTCCTTTGTTTTTTTTTTTGTCCGGACTGTTTATTCGCAATATTCGCGAACCACGCGACAAAGCTCTGTCCTCTTTGCTCTATTGTTTCTGCCTTTTTTGTTTTACTATTCAAATATTCATCGCGCGCGCGGCTTCCGACCATTGTCCATTTGACAAACTAGTGCGGTGTTTTCTTTTTCGATGGCTTTTTTCATCTCAAATATTCGTTAGGCCGAAACGGATTTTTTTGCCATCGACGACGCCGCGTCGATACTTTTGTACGTTTCTTTCGAGCTGAGGAAAAATATAAAAACTCTTTTTTTTATAAACGATTATTACTTTTATAAACGATTTATATTAAATTTGAGGGGGAGATATAATAAGGAAGTAGCTCCAGGAGATTTATCCCGCAGTATTTAAGGGGTTAGGCCACAGTAACGGGTATAAAATCATGTGCGAATTTAACAACACTTTTTCGTATAAAAAAGTGATTTACTCATAAAATTAATCACACATCGAATTAGTATGACTGTCAAGCTGTTAGAATTTTTTTTTCGATTTACAAAATGGCCGATCGCTAATATTTTCTTTTATCTTTTTTTTAGGCGCTCCGCGGCGTGACATTTAGCATCCACAATTTTTTACCTAGAACAAAAAACAAAAATTGTCATCAATCTACATTAGAATACCTAGAGAAGTACGTACGGAATTGAAGAAATATTGTTTTATTCAAAAGTTGTAGGTATTTGAACTTAAGGAGAGATATACACCCAGATGGTCGAGGTCGAGGATTCAGAAGCTATGGACATTCCGTCGACCGTAGAAGACCTACACTATGGGCCTGGTATCGATGATTCCATGTAAGTTGACAAATTTCATGATTTATTCATTCCCAAATTTTCAAACGCGTTTTTCTCAAAACCACGTTTTTCAAATCCACAAAAATGACCTTTTTTTCGGCTCCTAGGTGTATATCCCCCTTAAGAAATGAATTTTTAGTGAAAAATTTCGTTATAACTGCTTGTAAGATGAAAACTTTTCGATTAATCAGAAATTCCGTATGTACTTCTCTGCGAAATGCAATTAGGAACATAACTTTTAAATTTGACGTAAATCGAGTGAAAATTGTTGAAGTTATTTGTCACGCCAATTGGAAAATAGCTGTTTCGAGAAGTTTCGAGTATCCGGTACATCGAAAAAAAAAAACATGTTTTCTTAACAGCTTGATATTCATACTAAATAGATGTGTAATTAATTTTATGAGCGAATGACTTTTTCATACGAAAAAAAAATTGTTAAATTCGCACATGATTTTATACCCGTTACTGTGGCCTAAGGCCTTAAATCGGGGGAGGATCAACTATCGCCATCTAGTGGGCTTAGGGATAACTGCGTAGAATTCATCGATCTCACGAGGGCACCAACCATCCTCCTACGATAATTTACCGTTGCTATAAACAACGGAAAAAAGCGCGGGTACACGAAAAAAAAAACAAAACCGATCACCTCGGAGCCAGTTTCTTTCGAGCGAATGTATTTATTCGTTTTTTTCCTCACCCCCTCTCTCTCTCTCTCTCGTTCTCGTAACTCGTGTGATAAAGACTATCACACTACGTAACTCTTGTCCCTCGTGCTTCGAGATACCAAAAATATTGGGATTTTTTATTTATATCGCCAGCCTACAATTGCCTCTTACATACTTTTCAACAGCCGAAATACCGCGAGAATATTTCTTATTTGTGTGTTTATCTTTACTGTTCTCGTCGTTCCGACCCCCCCCCATTAAAATTGTGAGATCTCGCCGTATTTTTTTCTTCCTCTTTTATTTACAAATTTCTAATTTCTTGTCGTTTTTCTTCTTCTTTATTGCGTAATCACACACGTATTGTGCATTGCGTACGAGAGAATAAATGAAAGAAAAAAAAGAAATTCGTACGGTTCATTCGAGTCGATCGAAGGAAAATCGAAAAAGGGGCGAAGGGGAGTTGAAAAAAGAAAACGGAAACCTGCAATAGCGGCGCTTCGGTCCGAACGCGGAAAAGGAGAGGAAAAAACTCCCCGTTTGTTTCTTTTCGTAACAAGCGGGGAAGAACAATGAAAAAAAAAAGCAGAGAACAAAATTCGGCACGATTTAAAAGGTTTGGGAAGAACGAAAGAAAAAAAAACGAACCGAATCGAAGAGTCACATACGTGACGAACGTAGAGCGATCCCTTCGTGCGTGTGTGTTTTTTTTTTCTTATCCTTGTATTTTCTTCATCCCTTTGCAGTTATATCGAGGACTCTGCGCGCTCGAGAAAAAGTCTCGAGGTTTATCTCGTCGTCGACACAATAAATATTCGGCGTCGCGAGCACCGCGACACACTCCTCTCTCGCCCTCTGTATCTGTCTCTGTCAGTCTCGCCCCTGCGCTCTCCTTTCACAACAGTATCGTAGGCGACAAGTCAAAGTTCAAGTGTAGAAGAGACGAAAGTGTTGACGAATGTTACTTGTCCGCTTGTCCGGCCGGAGTCGCGCATCTCGTCGGCAACGCGTCCGGATCCGATTCCGAGACGATTGTTTCACGCGCGCTCTCGTCATCTTCGTTCGACGTCGTGATTTTCGGCGTCGCCACCGTTGCGCCTGTCACCGGCGGCGTCGTCGTCGTCGCGGTCGTCGTCGTCGTCGTCGTCGTTGGTGTCGGCGTCGTAGCCGTCGTCGTCGCCGTCGTCGTCGTTGGTGTCGTCGTTATTGCCTCGGACGGTACCGCTCCATCTTCGAAATAGAACATTTTTTTAAATAAACATCGTCAAGGGGCTCGTCTGGTGTGTCAGATCAAGAGAGAAAACGGCCTTGCGTGACTTCTTCGAAGATCGAAAAAATATTCGAAAAAATATCTCATAATAATAAACCAAAGCACAGCTTTGGAACAACGAATCGACCCACTCTGAAAAAAATAGGTGTTACTGTACACACTTCAGAGTATTTTTTGGATTTTTTTGAGAAAAATCAAAAGTGACGTACCGACCGAGAAAAAATATTTTTGTATAAACTTGGTGTAAATGGGCATTTTTTAAACTCGAAAAATTCAAAACAAATTTTTTTCACAAAGTTCATGTAAAATTGCAACTTTTTTGTCTTAAACATTTTTCTGTGAAATCAAATGCTCACGAGATATAACGGTATTTTGAAATTTTTGAAATTTCAAAAAACTCGAGAAAATGGGATCCAAAAATTTTGAAAAAATTTACACTGTTCTTTTTTCATGCAATTAAATTATTTGACAAAATTTCAATTTTTTTGTGAGTGGACAAGTTTTTGACCGTTCGAAATGGTATGGAACGCCCGATATATAACTACAAGTTGAACTTTAATAATTAAGATTGCTTCGTTAGTTTTCTTTTTATCAGCTATATAGACCCCAAAGAAAATACGAAAAATTGAATTTTTTTTTCTGAAGCGTGAAAAAAAATTCTTTTTTTGGAATTCTAACTTTATTTTAGTTCCATGTAGAGCCTCAAGTCTCACGATTGAAATTGCGTTTGGTTTTTTTATTTCAGATAAGCAGAACGGCCGGAATCATGGCAGCAGTGGAGCACCTCTTTTTATATGTGTTCCTGTTGGGCGGTGTATCTTCGACTATATTCTATATAATTACTTAAAAAAATTCACAACGTTTGTTTAAATGTTAATAAAAATGATATACAATTTATAAATTATTTTATTTCAATGGTTTGTCGAAAAAAAAATCACAAAAAAGCATTAAAAAACGACCTTTACACTAGACGACCTCGTTAAGTAATAAACTGTTTGTCAAAATACAATGTTATCGAATGATTACATACGTCAAACTTTTATAAGCAAATAAAATAAACATTAATTCTATGTACAACAGCATATTTATGTATTCATTTATTGCTTTTTGTTTTTATAATATTCAACAATGAGAAAATATGATAATAAATCGTAAAGTGGATAAATAGTATCTTCTTGGTAATAGTACAGTCGTGCTGTATATTGGAATCGGAAAAAATTAGAAGGCTAGTTTTTTGACAGGTGATTTTGTAGGGGCCGCGGGTGCTAAATCCAAGTTTTCCTAATCAAATCGGGGTGTAGGCTTTTTTTAGGGGATGAAACGGGATGGGGTGGTTTGTTTGGGTTGCCAAATGCCAAAATACAACCCTCACGTGGTCGGCGCCGGGAGACAAAATGTTCAGAAAAATCCGGGCTTCATTTTTGTCCACAGCGCCGAAGTCGTGGAAGTTCATTTTGAGGGTGAAAAAGTGGGGTGAAATTTTGAAAAATCCCTTTTCATTCGATAACTCTTTAGAAAAAATTCATACAATTTTTGTTCGAATGGGAACATTGTAGACCTTGAAAAAACGCATCGATCAGGAATTTTATCAACCCTCTCCGAAAATATCTTCACCCCCAAAATTATTTTTGAAGTATGAAAAAAAATTGTTTAGTGAATAACTCGAAAACAATCGATTTTTCGGGAATGGTTTAAACGTACGAAATGTAGAGAATAATTTTCTCTATATTTTCGTTCCTATGGACCACCCTTGAATTTTGCTTTTTCGAATCCCTCTCAGGGGTTGAAAATTCAAAATGAAATTCCGGGAAAATTATTGGCCGAAAATAAAAAGATACGAGTTTGGCGCTGCGGACAAAAATGTAGCTGACGGTTCAAGCTACAAATTCGTCCACGGCGGCGAATTCGTGCGGTCAATAGTTTTCCCAGAATTTCATTTTGAATTTTCAACCCCCGAGAGGGGTTGGAAAATCGAAAATTCAAGGGTGGTCCATAGAAACGAAAATATAGAGAAAATTATTCTCTACATTTCGTACATCTGAACCATACTCGAAAAATCGATTGTTTTTTAGTTATTCAATAAACATTTTTTTTGGTACTTTAACCATTTTTATGAGGGTGAAGGTATTATCGGAGTGTGATGATCAAATACTTGATCGATGCGTCATTTCACGGGCTACAACGTTCCCATTTGAACAAAAAGTGTACGAATTTTTTCTAAAGAGTTATTGAATTGAAACTGATTTTTCAAAATTTCACCCCACTTTTTCACTCCCAAAATGAACTTCCACGATTTCGGCGCTGTGGACAAAATTAAAGCCTGGATCTTTCTGCACATTTTGTCTCACGGCGCCGACCTCGTAGGGGTTGTAGTTTGGCATTAATAATCACCTGTCAAAAAACTAGCCTTCTAATTTTTTCCGATTACGGGATTTTTCAGCGACAGCACGACGGTACTATAATGTCTCTTTGAATTGATATGTTCACAAGTTACACAAGATATAATATCAACTTTGTGCGTGCAATGATTTGCCATTTTTTCTTTGCAACGCTCTTGTAAAAAGATTCGTGCGAAGAGATTTGAAAAAGTTCGTCCGTATTTCGGAAAAACGATAGAAAAATAAGCGATACAAGGCCGAGTCTCGAAAAGTCTCAAAAACGAGGCTTTTGGCGCTACGATAAATTACCGGGGCAAGCTGGATCGGCCATAAGCGAGAGCATCTTTTCCTCGGGCATGTCCTTCGTCAGTTCCTTGAAGTGGAGCACCTGGTCCGAGAAGGATTGCCAGAACGACTGTCCTTCGGGGATGGTAAACATAGCCTGGGCAAAAGAGTCATCGATAGGTAATAAATAGGGTTTTTTTTTTCAATTACCGATAAATCGATGCAAAAGCCAGAGAGAATGGGATATTACGGCGAGAAATCCCTTTTCGAATTTAAAAAAAATCGATTTTTTTTCATACATGCACTAGGCCAAAGAATTAAAGGATATTGAAAAAGTCCGCCAATTTTAGGGTCATTTTCAAATAGCTGTAACTCCTCGAAAAATGGTCGTACGGCAAAATAAAAAAAAAGCAAATTGAAGGTGTGAATCTCTAGTTTTGAGATCTTGAGCTCAAACATTTTTCGCATCAGCCAATTTTTAGTAACCATAAAAAAACCAAAGTAAACATTTTTTTCAAAATGTTTGCTCATCTTTCACAGTCCGCACGGACTTTAATAAATTTTGTTGAATGATCGGATTAAAAGGATCATCTACCTGGATTCTTCCCTTTTAATTTGAGCGGTGAAAGAGCTCAGTACGATTTTTTCTCGCTGAGTTATCGATGTTCAAAGCAAAAATGACACTTTTGACTTTGATGACTGATTACTCGGAGACTAATGGTCGCACAGAAAAAAACCAGAGGGTTTTGGAAACTTTGAAGTGTTCTCTATAAGATGCTTGTTTCATTTCTTCATCAAGATTTTTTTTTCATGCGGCAAAATGGATTTAAAAAAACGTGAAAAATGGTATATTTACGAATATTCTTTCAACCAAGGATTATTTTGCCAATATCGAATAGATTTAAAAAGAATTCGGTTTTTTATGACCTCAAAGTAAAAATCGCAGGGGTTTAAACTTTGGAGGGCTTTTTTAGGATACTTCGAGGTCATAAAAAAATCGAATTTTTTTTTTATCTATTCGATATTCGCAAAAATTCCATTTTCCCGCATAAAAAAAAATCTTGATAAAAAATGATAAAAGCATCTTATAGAGAATACTTCAGTTTCCAAAACTCTCTGGTTTTTTTCTGTGCGACCATAAGTCTCCGAGTAATCAGTCATCAAAGTCAAAAGTGTCATTTTTGCTTTGAACTTCGATAACTCAGCGAGAAAATATCGTACAGAGCTCTCTCACCGCTCAAATTAAAGAGGAAGAATCCAGCTAGACGATCCTTTTGATCCGATCATTCAAAAAAATTGATCAACGTCCGTGCACACTGTGAAAGATGAGCAAAAATTTTGAAGTTTTTTTTTACTTTCGTTTTTTGATGGCTACTAAAAATTGGCTGATGCGACAAATTTTTGAGCTCAAGATCTCAAAACAAGAGATTCACACCTCCAATTTGCTTTGTTTTATTTTGCTGTACGACCATTTTTTGAGGAGTTACAGCTATTTGAAAATTACCCTAAAATTGGCGGACTTTTTCAATATCCTTTGATTCTTTGGCCTAGTTTATTTCGAAAGTATGATACCCAAAGAATATACTGACCAAAGGAAAACTCGAAATATTGAATATTTGCGGAGTTATCGCACATAGTCTAGAGCGCGGGGACAGCGTGCGATCAGGTAGCGAGTCACATGTTGAAACTTTAAACGCGATTATCTCGAAACTACTTTTTCAAAAACTGCTCGTGTTGTAGCTCAAAAAGTTATCGACCGATTTGGATGAAATTTTGGGAGGTTACTCTCAGTAATATTATCGGAAGGATATACCTAAAGTTTGAAAGGTAGCGTGTAAATAAATAATTTTTTTGGGGTTAAATATGTCCAAAAAATGGTCGAAAAATCGAACTTTAGAGTAAAAAGGCTCCCAAATTTTCAATTTTGCACTTTTTCATCATTTTTTAGGTATATCCTTCCCCTTAATATGTCAGTAAACGAATGACACTTGTTAAATCTTTTTCAGATCAACAGAAAAAGAGTGACAACTGCGGCACTTTTCGATGTCGCGGAAAACAGGCGTTCGAAGACCCTTAATAGCGCCGCCATTTTGTTGGTCATCCCAAATTTTTTTTTTTTAACTTGACAGCTACAATAAACTCATGGAATTCGAAAATTATCCGATTATTTTATCCCCACGAAAAAAATTCCCGAAAAATACCTATTTTTCACGCTCCCAGAGGGATTTCTCGCCTTAATGCACTTGCCTTGAACTTGTTGTATATGTGCTCGGCCTTTTGCCTTATCTGTTCGGCTTTTAGCTTGAATGCGGTCTGAAAGCGAAAGGATACGATTAATCAACGTTGCCAAACTGAGAATAACATTTCGGAAAGTTGAGTGCGAAGGGAACGTACGACTTCTTCCTCGCTGAGTTTCCAATCGGCCAAATTGCCGATGTACCGTCGCAACTGCAAACAAACAGCCGTGAAAACAACGAGAAAAATGGTCTTGCAAAAGCGGAGGGTCGTTGTTCAATTTACCCTTTTGACGGTCTCGACGATGTGGGGATGTTTCTTGAGCATCAAGGGATCAATGGAGAGGGCGAGCATATCGTCCATGGCTTGGAGACACTTGTCCGCGTCTGCTCGGTCCAATCCGAGGTTCGACTTTATCTGGGCATCGAGCTCGAGCAGTTGAGCCTCTATGCGAAGCCATCTTTGTCATCCGAAAACAATTTTTTTCACATTTTTACCATTCTTTTACAACACTTTTACTACAAATTTCTTTTGCATTAATTTTACGATAAATATTACCTCAGCTTGTACTTTTTGCGCTGTACAGCTCCGTCCTTGGCTGCGCCCTTTTTTTCCTCCTCTGAAACATCAGCGTCAGAGTCTAGAGAACCGTTAGTGCTCATTAACGATTTTTCAAATGAAAATAATCAAGCGATTAATCGCGCGCTCACTTTCCGCCGTTGCTTTTTTCCTCCCGACCGAGGGCGATGCCTGATTCTCGTTGGACTCGTCCACTTTGCTCTTACCGCGAGTTCGCGTCGAATTTTCTACGACAGAGAGAAAGAGATAAAGAGCCGGCTATTCGCTTTCTCAATTATTTCTACGCGTAGAGTCAATTTTTTGTTGCCATTACCGTTTTTATCGGTAGTCTCAGCCTCCTCGGAGCTCGAGAAATCGGCGAAACGTTTAGGCTTTATTTTACGTCCACTGCGACTGACGACTTCCTTGCCCGGCGAGGATTCCTCGCCCTGTGAATCGCCGGCTTCTTGCTTCGGAGTGCCATCCACCGAGCCCGACGTTCCCTTGGCGCGACCGCGTTTTTTCTTTGACTCCGGCGTTTCCTTCGAATTAATCGACGCATCAAAGAAACGAAATAATGCATCGCGAGTCGCGGAGGGGTACAAATTTCCCTTCCGATTAAGGGGTTAGGTCACAGTAACGGGTATAAAATCATGTGCGAATTTAACATCATGTGCGAATTTAACATTTGGAAAAATGTATATTTTTTTTTTTCGATGTACAAAATGGCCGACTACTCGAAACTTCTCGAAACTTTTGAATAAAACAATATTTTTTAAATTCCGTTAGTTCGAAACATAAAGACCCATGAAAACATCAGTTCTATTTCTGCCGCAATGGCGAAACACGCAAAAATTGAGGTCCGCGAAGTTGCGTTAAAACTATTTGAAAAAGGAAAGAGTTCTCGTGATATTGCAAATACTCGATCTATTGGGAAAAGCACAGTAAACCGTATTAGTGCGAAATATAAATCAACAAATTCGCTGTGTGATAAAAGTCGAAGCGGTAGACCACGAAAAACTTCAAAACGCGTGGACAAAATTATTAAAAGAAAGTGCGTCATAGATCCGCGAAAAACTGCAGCAATAATTTCGCGAGAATTACGCAGTGAAGATCTTGCTGATATCAGTCGGAGTACGGTATCCCGACGTCCGAAGGCTGTGGGATTGATCGGGCGCGTCGGTGTAAAGAAACCACTCATTAGCCCAAAGAATAAGAAGGCTAGATTGAATTTTGCCAAAAAATATCAACATTGAACACTATCGAATTGGCGGAAAGTTCTTTTTTCCGACGAGTCCAAATTTCAATTGTTCGGAAGTGATGGTCGCAAGTACGTGAGACGTCCAGCAGGTACCGGATACGATGTACGATATCAAATTCCAACTGTAAAACACGGTGGCGGAAATGTTAAAGTTTGGGGAGCATTTTCTGATAACTGTATTGGTCCGCTACTAGAAATCCAAGGCAATATGGACGCTATAATGTATCGAAATATATTGCAAGACCATATGCTCCCATTTGCAAAGAAAAATATGCCGAATGGGTGGATATTTCAACACGACAATGATCCCAAACATGCTTCGCGTCTTGTGAAGAATTTCCTTGAAAGCCGAAAAGTGCGCCTTCTCGACTGGCCCTCGCAGTCACCGGATTTAAATCCGATTGAACATTTGTGGCAAGAGCTCAAGGTTCGCGTTGGAACGAAGAATCACTCCAACAAGACGGAATTATGGGATCATTTGCAATATGAGTGGGAAAAGATGCCACAAGATCGCATCTCGCAATTAATTGCGTCTATACCCCGACGATGTGCCGCTGTTATCGCTGCTAAGGTCATGGCAACAAAATATTGTCTCTAGAGAGAAAACTAAACCATGTTTTGTTATTTTTATATTTTGTTTTTTGTTTTCATACGCAATAGTACACGGCCCAATACTTTTGTACCGTCGTTAAATAAAAACTGTTCGATAATTAATTGTTGAAGAGTGGTATTACTGTTTATACCTCATTTTTTTAAATATCAAGCATCTCAATGTCAATTATAAGTGTCATCGCTCGTTTGTATTCCCCGTACCATCGCATTTCTATGCAATATCCACGAAAAATATGGTGGCCCGAAACTTTTGCACGCTACTGTTTATTTTCCAACAGCTTGATATTCATACTAAATAGATGTGTAATCAATTTTATGAGTGAATCACTTTCTCATACGAAAAAAAATTCTTAAATTCGCACATGATTTTATACCCGTCACCGTGGCCTAACCCCTTGAAGCGAGAGAATCTTCTGGCATTGCCAGATGTGAGGAATAATCGCACGGGCCCTCTAGACTCGAGGAAGACCCGTCGGCTGTTCCTGGTTTATTGTGGGGCAGCGCCGAGCGCGACGATTCTTCCTCCGAAAAAGCCGCGGTCTCGAACCATCCCGGAATCTCAACGGTTGGAAAAGGCCACTAAAAGACCGACTAACCGGATTGTTGGGTGTGGCGGAGAGAGTCTTGCGCTTGACGGGTTTCTTCTTGTCGCCCTCGTCGATGACCAAAGGTCCGCTCTCCATGTCGCTGTCGGCGGCTGCGACCGACGACGAGTCCGCGGTGCTCGTTTTTTCGGAAGCTTCGCCCGTTAACGCAGGTTCTGACAACAGAGCTGTTATTTTGGCGACGTTGCGAGTTTTCGAGCTTTGGCAAATGTCATACCCGATACGTAGGCCCGGCTCTCACCTTTGAGATCGTCCAGGGAAGCCGCCTTGCCCTCGTCGTTCTTCAGTTCTCTCTCCAGTGCCTGTATACCGTCGTGAAAGATCTTTTTCTTCAGCGGCTTGGTAAATTTGTCCTTGTTGTCCTGATAGACGAAGAGCTCCTCCACCTTGCAAACCGCCCTGGTCCAACCGTAGAGCCGTGTTATATTCCCGATAATATTCTATCGCCGGCCCATCCGTAATAACGCTGTATTCACTTACGTCTCTCCCGTGCCGTAGAAGTATACGTTGTATTTGGCATTCTTGCTGTTCGCGTCCGTCACACCTTCTATCTGCGTCGACGGGAGAAAAAATGTTACCAGCGAACGGAAAGGACGCGCAGCGAGCAGCGGACGCGATATCGCACACGAGGATGGCACGATTCAAGAAAAGACACACGTACGCACCGAACGAATAAGCGAGAGGTAAAGAGCAAAATTCGACGAAACAAACCTACCGGAATTGACGGAGCGATTATAGCGTTAACGAAGCAATCGATCGTGAGAAATTACGCGCCGAGTGACGAAATATCACGACGGGGATGAGAGAAAAAGGTAAGAAGTGAAATGAAAAGCGGCTCACCGGTATTTCGAAACTGTATCACCGGAAACAAAAATGGCCGCCGACGAAAGTTTACAAAGCGGCGGGGAAGCGGCCATAACAGACATAACCAAATATCGCGAGTTTTGTTTACGAGATCGCGTACTCGTGGAAACGCGATTCCACGAATCTTGAAATTCTTGAAATTCGTGTAATTCGTAACGCAAGAGTTTTTACTCACCCTCGCCGGCCACGCTGGATAACCACGAACTTTGGCAAACACTTTGTCGCCCGCGAAAAACTTTTTCGTCAGCTTGACCATGTTTTTCCCCCGCGCGAGAGTGCGAACGAGCGTTGGGGGGATATCTGTTTTGTCGAGCGGAGCCGATCGGTCGCGCCTCGTTGACCCTTCGATTTCTCTCGACGGCGTAATGTGTACGAATAAACTTTTTACTCAATGAGCCAACTTTCACGGTAAATACGTCGCTCTCGCCAACAATATCGAAAAAACTTCCATTCGCATCTACCCTCGCACTCGTGCGCGTGCGTACGTCGACTGAGGCGAGAAAAAAAAAAAAACACGATCGGGCGACGCGGCGTGCCTCGGAGTTTCGGCCGCTCGCTCAAAGATGGCGCTACTGAGAGGTTCACGCGCTCGCTTAGAGACGGCGCCTGGCGGGGCGCCAAAATTCAAATCGTTCCTTGAACTTGTTCGCTGGATGCTACGAGAGTTCGCTCGATCATCGGAATTTTTGTTTCGCTGTGATTGGCTTCGTGCTGAGTATAGGGTGGGGGCAATGAAATCGAACGCAGCGCCCAGAGTGGACCAAAATCACCATAAACTCGGTTATTTATCTGTCAAATTTGTACGAGTGTAGTACGAGATTTTTGCGATCAAATTTAAAATAATGTTTTATGAAAAATGAGCCACGACAGTTGGTGTGGGATCAATTGCAAAAATACCGGGAGGAGTAGTAAATGCAAATTTAATCGATGCCCTGCGGCGAATTGGACGAACTTTTGTAAGGCACAAAAGAAATAGCTTCGAGCTAGAATCATTAAACTCGGGTCATGTTTTGTCCTTAACTATCCTACGTCCCTGACGTGCTCATCAGATACCAATAGTTTTAAATTATGCCCACTTCGGCCTGAAAACAATTTCTATTCATTAGATTGTAAAGTGGTGTAGCAACAATATATGTTTGTAAAATTTCAATAAAAGCCAGAATATAGGTCCATTTATAACAAAACTCCAAGTAAACGAGATACACATGTTAAGGTAGTTCTGTAGGTACACGTATGTGCCAGAAGTTTCGGTCGAAGCGTATAGTAACATTCAATGCCTATACGATGCTGTTGGTTGTACATTTTTGACAGAGCTTGTACCCTCTATGTGTCCCACACATTCGCACCTCATGCATAGATAGGTCTCTTGCTCGTATAGAGAGCGGCGCTGTAATCGTGACAACAGCGCGATTTCCCTGCAGTCATAGCGTTGAGCTTCCTACGATCCGTCTTTCGCGAAATATTTTATATAAATAAAAAAAGCGTGAAAATGTCAACCCAAATGCGATACAAAGGAAAGTTTACAAGAAAAAAGGCGCTTGCTAAAAGACTGAAAGCTGTGGCAGCCATGTGTCAAGCAAATGCGGCTAAACGCGATGAGAAATACCATAACCTCAACGATCAGCAACAAAAATTCGTTATCGAAGGACGTTGGATCGTGGATTTACAACATCTTGCCGACAGTTTAAATTGTATTCGCTGTAACAAAGACAAATACATGCATAAATACATGCTTAAATTGAACAAATTAAATTTGTTTGCAGAATAAATTTATTTCACATCCGTCTCAGAATCACTAGAACTCGGGGGAAAAAAGCACGCTTCGAGTTCCCAGACCACGCGCCGATCAGCTGGCTGCAGCGTACACTGTTGCCATTCCATTACAGATGGTTGGGCCCGAGTTCGGTGTGGAATAAAATTACCACTTTTCATGAGTCGATATCTCCGAAACTAAACGGCCAAAATTTGTCATTTTTTTCAATAATCCCACAATAGTACTGCGTACACGTGTATTTTTATTTTAAAATTCTAAGATTCGTTTAGAACCTATATCGAGAAATGCGAGCAACTCCTATCGGTTTACGTGTTAGGTATAGGGATTGCGTACAAAAATACCCATATTTAATTGCAATTATCTCATGCACTAAACGGTGAATCAAATTGAATTTTTGGGCATCAGTCCATGAAGGTCATATCTACACCATACTTAGATTTCAACCAATTCGTAAGATTCGACCAAAACTTGAGGAAACCACCTTAAGGAAAGTTTACTTACTGTTTCACTTTACTGAAAGGAAAAAGCTTCTCGCCGTCTTTGGCCAGACAAATTGATTTAATACGAAGATTAAATCTTGCTATTGAGGCGCGATATCAATTTTTATAGTTTATCACAATATTATACCCAAATCACAGAGTCCTTAAAAGAGCCGACAAAAATACGAACGCCACGCAGCGCTAGTGTTGCACACGTAGCCAATAGGAAAAAATCACTGCTCGTGAAGCATCGCCCAGTGTATCGAACTAGTAAATAGATAATTCTAGAGATACAAGAGAGTGGGTTGGAAAGCGCGTACGGTGAAAATAAAAATAGATATTTATTTATAAAAAAATTGTTTATGGCTCTCGTTGATGAGTATCGATCGTCGATAATAAATATTAAAATAACAAATAAAATAGGTACAGAGCGTGAGGTTGTCAAAGGATTTTCGAAGCTTCGGTGATAACGTTGACTGCGGCGAGTGCCTCCTTGGCGGTCGGTACGATGTATTTCGCGGGCAGAACGAAACCGTGGCTGCCTTGGTCCCTGAGTTCGATCGTGTACGCGTACTTGATCTTGAGTCGGGCCTTGGCCCAATCGTCGGATCCACCGGACGCGGGATAAAGCGTCGCGGCGCTATTACCGACCGTGTAAACGCTCGAAGCGCCACCGGCGCTCTTCATCGCGGCTGCTGCACGCTGGCCGACTTTCTCGAGGTCAGCGTAATCCGCGGGTACGCGCTTGTCGTATCCCCAAGGATAAAGAATAAACTGGCCGTAACTGTGAAACGACAGGTAAGCCTGAAATCACGAATAATCGAGAATAATAAACGTTTCTTCGTTCGCAGCCTCTCCCAGGCCTGGAAAATTCCTCCGAACTACTACATTCGAACTAACCCTGAAGTTGGCCGCGCTCGCCTCGAAAAAGTTTCTCACTGCGCTCGTCTCGGGCTCTGAGAACGGTCCCGTACCCGCGTAGATCTCCCTGCAAGGCCGTTGGCTCGTCCCGAGGCCGCCCCAACGATAGCCAAAGTTTCGGTTCAAATCGACACCTATGCAGACGCCGCCCTTCTCCGGACTGCTGCGATTCTTTCGCCAAAGTCGGTCACCCCGGAACGTGTACTCGTAGCTGCGATTGGTTATTTGTTTGTTTTTTTTTTCAGACACGCATCCTATGGAAGGTATGAGAAATGGGAGGCATCGGCGATTTACCCGTCAGGATTTACGACCGGTAGGATATAGTAATCCGCCTTGAGCTCGTCGCTGTTCTCGACCAAGCGATCTATGACGTACGTCACCGCGGCTGGGGAGATCCACTCGCGAGCGTGAATACCGCCGTCTATCCAAATTGCCGGGACACCCTCTTCCCCCTTGCTTATACGCAGAACCTTCAGACGTGGGAAATAAAGGGCATTAGCGATCGGGGTTGCAATTACTAGGTGTGCAACGAAGTTTCCGGGTTTTTTTGACCAATGAAAAATCGATAATTTCAAGACAAATACAAAAAATGGTTCATTCGAAGTATTGTCCCTCGCTATTTACGCGTCTTTGGACTGAAACCATTCGTCCAACCAATTTTGTACTGCATCGTAATTGGCCAAGTGTAGCCCACCCAAGCCATGCGCCATCGAGCGGAACAAGTGATAGTCTGAAGGGGCCAGGTCTGGCGAATACGGCGGGCACGGTAGCAAATCCCATTTCAGTGTTTTTATGGTGTCCTGGGCGATGGAACTGCGACGGCACAGAGCGTTGTCGTGCTGCAATATTACACGTTCGTGTCTCGTGTCCCATTCTGGCCGTTTTTCGAGCAATGCGTGGTTCAAATTGATTAGTTGTTGTCGGAAGCGATGCCCGTTGACAGTTTCGCCCGGTTTCAGCAGCTCATAGTACACGATCCCTTTCTGGTCCCACCAAGCGCAGAGCATTGTCTTTTTCCGAAGCGATTTGGCCGTGTCGTCGATGTTGACGCTTCGCCAAGTGAAAGCCACGATTTTCTGCCTTTGGGATTCTCGAAATATATCCATTTTTCATCGCCAGTAACAATTCGATGCAGAAAACTCTTTCTGGTCTGCCGCAAAAGCAACATTTCGGAAGTGGCTCTTCGATTTTCCATTTGTCTCTCAGTCATTCCATGCGGCATCCATTTTCCTTCCTTATGATTTTTCCCATGGCGTGCAAATGTTTCGAAATACATTGCCGAGTCACATTTAATGCCTCGGCAAGTTGATATTCTGTCTGAGTGTCATCTTCATCCAATAACGCTTGCAGATCGGCGTCCGCAAATGTTTATAATCATAAAGAATTGATGAAAAAATGTACAGCCCCTTTTTAGCGGGAGTGACACTTCCGAATATTGACCAAAGTAATGAACAATGCATTACTTTTTCCTTACAAATTTGCAACCCTGCTAGCGATACGCCCGCATGAGTCTCGCGTACGTTTCCTACGGGCGAATAAAGATCGCGAATGGACAAACGAGCACGTACCTTGAGAGGTCGTCCCTCGAAGGAATTGCCGATCGTCATCACCGAGCAAAGATCGGGAAAGGTTTGCGCGAGATAATCCAGATAACCGTGAATATCGTCCAGACGATGATAACTCGACCATTCCATGCGATGTCCTATGGAATCCCACACAATTCGACGGTTCTCACGGAGCACAAAAGGTCTACGTTGAAATTTGGCAACGACGGATAGGGGAAAGCAATGATCGCCTATGTGCGGGCGTTCGAGGAGGCTTCGGGAAACGGAGCATGTGGCGGGAGTCTGTATTTTTTTGCTTTGGTTTTCTTCTCATTGATAAAGCTCACCCCTGGAGTGCCAAGTGTCAATTCCACCACCGCGTACACTAGCTACGGGATAACGAGGAGAAGGCAGCGGGGTACGGAGCCGGTAATATCTCTTTTGATGCCGCTTCACCACGACTCTCTGCCACCAAGCGTAACGAGCTAAAAAATTACTTCAATTCTTCCCAATTACTCCCGTTAAACGGTCGCCTTTTTCCATATACGCGAAACAGGAATTTTTAAACAAACGGGCCAAGCTTTTCGCTCTGATCACTCCAATGAACGAACTGATTTATCTTTTAAAGCGGGAAATCAATGTTTTATCGAAAAATCAACGTTCTCAAAAGCGACCCCAATCATTGGAGCTTGTGTACTTCGTAAGGGGGCGTACACAAATTACGTAACGCAAAATTTAGCAATTTTTACCCCCCCCCCCCCCCCTCGCGTAACGGGACCGTCACGGTTGGCCAGAACCCCGCCCCATTCCGTTACGTAACGGGTGCTTTGTCGCCAATAATTGCGATTTTTTTCATAGACATAACTAATTATGAAAGGATCGGGTTTATACTCACTTTATGAAGTATATATTTATCTAGGTTTACACCAGTTTTTATGACAAAATCTTGAAAATTAACCGAGATATATGCCTTGATTTGACGACAAAAAGAACAAATTCTCTTCATTGTCCCATCGATATCTTTATGAAAGGTTATCTATAAATGAAAAGTCAACAATTTATCGATATCTATACAAATGTAGCTACCGTTATGCGTAGCGGTTCGTCTATTTTGTTTTTTTTTTTACAAAATGCCGACAATTTGGACATTTTTTTCTATTTTCAAGGCCCTTTTTCTTTAAAAATAGTAATTATCAAATGTTAAAAACGCGGATACGTATAACCTTAGTCATCGCGATTACGAAAATGTTTTTTAAGAAATTGAAAATCGGTTGATACATTTTTAAGTATTCGCTCGAACAGGGTAAAAAAAACTAGTTTCGAGAAAAACGCGTTCAAAGCTTTCGTTCCGCGTTTCTTGATATAAAGTTCTGTTTTTCTAGAATATTGATACTTAAATTGAAGGATCTAGTTCGTAAAATTTTGCCTTTTTTACCCCCCCCCCCCCCCCCCCCCCTCCCCCACGTAACGGGACCGTAACGCATGACCAGAACCCCCCCCCCATTCCGTTACGTAACGGGTGCTTTGTCGTCAACAAATGCGATTTTTTTTCATAGACATAACTAATTATGAAGAGATCGGGTCTATACTCATTTTATGAAGTATATATTTATCTAGTTTTGTACCAATTTTTGTCAAAATCTTGAAAATTAACCGAGATATATGCCTTGATTTGACGACAAAAAGAAAAAATTCTCGTCATTGTCCCATCGATATCTTTATGAAAGGTTATCTGTAAATGAAAAGTCAAAAATTTATCGATATCTATACAAATGTAGCTACTGTTTATGCGTAGCGGTTTTTGTATTTTGGGTTTTTTAACAAAACGCCGACAGTTTGGACATTTTTTTTCTTTTTCCAAGGCCTTTTTTCTGTATTCAAGCAGTCTTTAAAAATAGTAATTATCAAATGTTAAAAACGCGGACACGTACAACTTAGTAACTTTGAATATAAAAATGTTTTTAAAAAAATTGAAAATTGGTTGATAAGTCTTTAAGTATTCGCTCAAACAAGGTGGAAAAAACTAGTTTCAAGAAAAACGCGTTCAAAGTTTTCGTTCCGTGTTTCTTGATATAAAGTTATGTTTTTTTTTCTAGAATATTGATACATACATTGAAGTATATAGTCGCGGGCGATATGACGGTCCTTCATCTTCATGATGGTTCACAAAATAATAAGAGCCTGTACTTCATCTATTGTAAATGATGCCACACCTGTAGGGACTGAGGGCACTAACCGGTCGCGCTACCTGTTCTCACTAAAGTGACTATAACTCCGTCAATTTTCGGACTTGTGAATAAAAATGTTGCCAACATATTTTTAAATACATGTACTTTAAAGAATTATAAGAAAAAATCCTTCAAATTTTGCTTGGGTGATGTGGGAAAGCTACTGTGCAAGTTCTTGCACAGTGACTTTCCCCCTTAACTGACTGCGTATAGAAAGCTATGAGCTGTCCACGGTAAAATTGCACGCGAGGTTGAAATTAAAAACTTGAGCATTCAACATTTTTGCTATTTCTGGCAGTTTTGAAATCGTGACGTAACGCAAACCTTGACACCCACCCCCCATTGCGTTACGTAATTTGGGTACGGCCCCTAATAAAAGCTCACAGCGATTAATATTGTCCACTACTTGCAAATAATAGGAAATTGTCGACAACGAATGCGCGTCTATTCATGTAGGAGCATTAGTATACATGTATATTGGGCGAAATGGTGTCGCCCACTTGCCTCTCGCATAACCGTTATGTTAATCAGTATCGTCGATCATGAGAAAACTGGGTTAACGGATTGAATCGAGTTGCCGGAGGACGATAACCCCGAGACCGCGTGTCTTTCCATGTCACACGAATATTTGCGCGTACTGCCGCGTGTAGAAAACCCCAGCGGTGCATGCTTAGGCTTTTTTGTTTCTATTCACATTTTTCATTCGAGGCACTCTAGATGTTACCAAAATAGCGGAATGAACAATAGGCTATCGCTCCGAGGTATCGTTTTCCGTACAATGTATAGGGGAGACCTAGGAGGGTTGAAACAATGTCAATGTCTCGGTAGATGTGATTGGTAGAGCTGACAACAACGTCATTCTTCCATTCCTATGACACACGCTACTTGTCACTTGTCTACTTGTTCACTCCGGTGCCCGTGCCTGTTCAGTTGCGTCACATTGACACTCGCGCCGAAAAAGTTGGCAAAAGTAAGTATTTTTCGTATTTTTAATTAAACTTTAGTTACCTTGTTTATATATTTTTTATGATATGTGATATTAGGGTAATTCGTTTCACGGCAACTTTTTTTTTGACCCATCTTACCCGAAAACCTTTAGTTGGTACCCAAAAACGAACTTTCGTGAAAGGGGGGTGTTGTCAAAAAATATATAGAGGTCGCGAATCAAAATTGAAGGTTTCCCATTTGATTAACATAGAAAAAAATGTTTTTCTCGTTATTAGTGTTACCGTTCCGTGAATTTTGATATCGCAATATTTTCCAAGTGGGTTCTCATAGGGAATATGATACTTTACAATAAAGTTCATTGAGCCATGTCCGTAAATTCAACCGTTTCAGCGGTATCATTATTTCAAGTGAATATTGTATGAAAATATCTATTCAAACGGCTGTAACGCCTAAGCTATTAGATATATCGAAAAAATTCAAATGAGAACTATGCAGAGAAAGTAATTTGCTACAAAAAAGTCTTATGAGCCGAGCCCGTAAATTCAACTCTTTCTCGGCTATAGGTGGATGAAGTAAAATAAAGATTTTTTTTGTTTGAAAAAAGAAAACTATTTATTTTACTATATTTCTATTATCTATATTTACTTTATTTCTATTTACTATATTTCTATTACTATATTATCTATTTATTATACTTCATCCACCTATAGCTGAGAAAGAGTTGAATTTACGGCCATGGCTCAATGAACTTCATTGTGGAGTATCATGTTTCCTATGAGAACCCACTTGGGAAATATCGCCATATCAAAATTCGCGGAATGGTAACACTAATAATGAGAAAAACATTTTTTTCAATGTTAATCAAATGGGAAACCTTCAATTTTGATTCGCGACCTCCAAATATTTTTCGAAAACACGCCCCTTTCACGAAAGTTCGTTTTTGGGTACCAACTAAAGGTTTTCGGGCACGATGGGTCAAAAAAAAAGTTGCCCTGATACGAATCACCCTAATGTGATATGCATTGTTTTGAAGCTTACTAACTTAGCATTCGATTTGTCATATTGAATTTGTCGTTTTCCAGTCACTCTTTATCAGTAGTGAGTTCCGAAAGTGGCATCGCATTTTTTCCACCTAGGAGAGTTGAAACAAGGTGTTTCAACTTACCTCGGGTTGAAGTAATGTTTTCACACATTTGTATTTTGTGGTGTGGTTTGCAAGGCTTGTATAGGTTTCATTTCGGATGGCGAATAAATATATTAGAAAAACGAATAGAGGCATAGCAAGCCGAGAAATATATGAACGCGCCGCTGAAGAGGTTACTCTACGGGATGAAAGATCAAGCATAAAGAGAACGTGGAAAGTAAAGACGATGGAAGTCTTCACGACTATGGTGTGTGCGTGCGTGCCTGCGCGTGTGTGCGTTGCATGGGTGTTTTTGTGTATGTTGTATGGGGGTGGGTGTGTGTGCGAGTGTGCGAACAATCGTACTACGTTGATAATTATTGGGGCCCAGTAAGGACCGATGAGAGTCTTGAAAAGGATGGAAGACTTCAAAAAGACTTACGAAAAGACCCAAACAACCCCAAACAAGCACAAACACACACACACCGAGTTTTCACCGATTTTCAGTCTTGTCTGTAAGGGGAGGGTAGGTGTTTCAGCGTGAAAAGAAACACTTCTTTGCGATTTTTTTTTCATCCATATAGATAGAGTACATTAATTGAAACCTTTTGTACATTATTAAGTGTCATTTCAAGAACATTCCGTGAAATTTGTACGCGAAAATATCCACAAACAAGCCGGTGCCGCGTTTTTCTCGAAACCACTTTTTCAAAGTCCGTGTTCACTGCCATATGAAAACTACATGACCGATTTATTTCAAACTTGGTACACACTTTCTACATATAAAATACCTCCCCCCAACGGTTAGTTTGAGATTTTTTTTTACATCGAGGGGTTTTCCACCCCCAAAATGGCGGAATTTTTCGTGAAAAACAGCACTTTTCACTTTACATGACCACCAAAACTTAGAAATGAAAAAAAAAACTATCAAAGACCGTTGGGGGAGGATTTGATGATACTGTGACTAAATTTTAATGGTACTTGATTTCAGATAATTTCTAGCTGAGATACAGTGAACACCGCAAATCGTGTTTTTCCAAAGGCGTTCTTGGAAAAGCTTTGTCACCGGCTTGTTTGTGGATATTTTCGCGTACAAATTTCACGGAATGTTCTTGAAATGACACTTAACAATGTACAAAAGGTTTCAATAAATTTACTCTATCGATATAAATGAAAAAAAAAATCGCAAAAAAGTTTTTTTCACGCTGAAACCCCTACCCTCTCCTTAAAATCGTGTATTTTGATAAACTACCAAAAGGGGCAGAGGAGGAGGGGAAAGTGACCGCTCCGATATATCTTCGGCATTGTATTTAGGAAGTTTTTTGTTTACAAATTCCCCCACTCCTCACTCCCAATATAGGCCTTCAAATGTCCGTAATTGCGCTATTTTGTCCCTCGTTTCCGCAAACTTCAAAATCCCATAACGTATGGAACTGATGGGAAATCTCAGTCCCATCATAATGACGAAAAAAACATCTCGTTTTTCGGAAAAGTCCTCAAACTGCATAATTACCTTAATTTTTAATGAAGTTTTTGATTTACAATGTGTTTCGATATCACTTACATCCATATTTTGTCCCGATTCCCAGGCGTTTCAACTCACCTCGATAGCTGTTTCAACTTACCTCGATGTGAGGAGAGTTGAAACAAAACTATTGTGCTTAAACGATTTTTTCACAGGTTTACATAATTCCCGGAGTCATTTTTACTACAAAATCGATAAGTCGATTAAAAAATCTACAAAACGCCTTTAGTTATACCCGAATCTTTCGTTTCGATTGCGAGATATGGGGTGAAATGTGAAAATTGTTTCAACCCTTCTAGGTCTCCCCTGCGTAAAATTAGTATATCGATGGGGCCGTATGCGGGGAAGGATGTTCGTTCTTTCGTGAGCGAGTCCAAGTTAGTGTGAAGAAGGAAGAAACAGACCTTTGCGACCCTCGAGTTCTTCCATGAGTTCGGGCGACGGCAGAGGATTTTCCTGATCAATGGCCTGCTGAAGGTCGGGTATGACGACGTCGTACCTGACTCGTCGTTCTCGCAGAAAGCGCGAAACACGCGGTATGCGCTCGGGACGAACGAGAACGTCGATCACGCTCCCGTTACCGGACCACATCGAGACGTCTGCGCGAAATTAAAAGCACGCATGATGAGGCTTGCTGTTTTTTTTTTCTTAAGGGGTTAGACCACTCTGGAATTTACGAAAGATCGATTTTTTTTAATGGTCCCCTAGGACCTCAAAAATGATGTCCCAAAAGATTATGCCCGGGAAAAATCTCCAAGTACTCGGTTTTCGAATTTTCGTACAAGGCCGCCTGGTCCGCAGCTCACTACTCAAAACTTCAAACGCCTTTGTCTCGAAAGTGCATTTTTTAAGTTGGCCGGAAACATAACTCAGACAATTTTCAACAGATTCACTTGAAATGTTGAATATATCTTGAAAAATACATTTTCTATGGAAGTACGTAGGATTTTTTTTAAATTTTGCATTGTTCATTTGTTATTGACAATTATCTGACGATTTTTTGGCAAATTTTTCACTTTCCCCTTTAGAAATGCGCCATTTGGCCAAAAATCAACATATCGGAAAAAATCCTACGTACTTCTATAGCAGTTATTTTACCCGAGTAAAAATGAATATATATGAACATATATAATTGTATATTAATTGATCATATACAATTGTATACAAAAATTGGCCCGATAGAATTTTTTATATTTGTATATAAACGTATACACTAATATACCATCGTACATAACTGTATATTAGTATATACAATTGCATACGTTTATATACAAATATATAACATTCTATCGGGCCAATTTTTTTATACAATTGTATATGATCAATTAATATACAATTATATATGTTTATATATATTCATTTTTACTCGGGTTTATATTTTATAATTCAATGTTTCAAGGTAAAATACGTTGATATGTTTTGTCATGTAGAAAAAAAAGCTATTGTGACACATATTATACCAGTCGAAGAAAGCGATGACATTTTGTCAGTAAAATATCAAGAAAAAAACTAATATTAATCAACTGATCGGAACTGGAAATTATCTCTGTAAGAAACCCAATAATTGTAACCAAGTGTGGTAATTATATTGCATCAATACATAATTTGTTTACTTTTAATAAACAATCTTTTGATTTACCTGCTTCCATACGCGAATAAAACCAAAGAAAACTTTTTCTATATCTAATCATATATGAACCCATATAAAGATATATACAATTATGTGTATTTCAAAAGAAAATAAAAGTACTCATATACAGTCATATACAATTTTATATACTGTAAATAAAATTTTCACGTATATATATAATTATATATAAACCTATATAAATATATATGATTGTATACCATTTTTATATAATTGTATCTAAGTATATTGTATACACTCATTTTTACTCGGGTATATAATAGGAAAAAAATCATTGGCTCATTATAATTAAAAAATTACAGAAGCTCTTTGTCCGGCCGTCATCGCAAAAACGCTGCACAGCCGCCGTTTCGAAATTAATCGCTTCAAAAAAATTATTGTATACAGTCACTGATATGTATGATAAACACCCTTTGGGGCCGTCCATTAATCACGTGAGGCTCAAATAGGGGGAGGGGGGGTTTGGATAACATCACGATTGATCACGGGGGGGGGGGGTGACATATCACGTCTATTTTTTTTTGTGTAACTGCGTGAACCGGAGAGCATCCGGTGTGAGCTATGGAACAGGCAAGTTGTGCCCAAGGGGCTGGCACCTTTTGGAATTTTTGCTACGCAAAATGACCGCATTTTTAGTGTCGTACTCTGCCACTCGCAGCGCTAGTTATACTCTTACAACCTGATGCGTGCGCAGGGGCTATGTATATAATACGGTGGCTACGTACGCCGTGCGGGCCTCGCGCCTGCGCAATAAGAATATTGTAAGATAACTGCTAGCGCCATGGAGAGAGGTAGAACTAAAAAAGCGGTCAAAAAGAGCAGCATTTGTATGCCGGTAGGGGATAGAAGGTTTCAACCCCCTGGTTGTGCCTAAAAAGGAACCTAAACAACAGTTTTTAGTTCTATTTAATTTCGACTGGCCACCTACTTAAAGTGAAGTGCCTACATCTGATCCACAAAAGGCTTGTCCACCTGTTACTGTAGAAAACACGCAAATGAGCCCATGGTCCTAGGGCAATGCCATTTAAATATACTGACAATATATATTATTTCGTTTTTTGACAATCAAATACCGTACTCCCTATCGGTTGTGTCTGACATTTCTTAACACAAAGAAAAACACGTGATGTGGGTGGGGGGGGGGGGGGCAGTAAACCTTACCACATATCACCACGGGGGAGGAGGGCTCAGAAAGTGGCCCAAAAAACCTCACGTGATTAATGGACGACCCCTTTTTTGTAATCTCGATTTATTTTGTAGTTTTTCTGAAAAAAAAAATCCCCAACAAGCCTATTTCTTCGGCCTCTAGAGTGGTTCTCGTTTCTTACCGCCGGTTTCCTGAAGATGCGAGACGTACTCGAGGTCTTCGGGATCGGGGGAGACTCGCCATAGTTGGGCACCCTCGTAGGTCACCTTCTCCTCGGGTATCTCGACGGCCTTGACGACCACCGTATCCACGGGCTCCTCGCCCTCGACGATCGGCAACGCGAGTACCGATCTTTCGCCTCGCGAGATACCGCCGCGACACGCGACCCGATCGACCCCCACGAGGAGAAGAGCCACGACGACGAGGCGGATGTTGCCCTTGGAGGACGACGGCGAAGATTCGCAACGTGGAAATTGCCGGGCGCGTCTCATCGTCCGAGATCGTTCGAACGTGCACATCCTTGCCGCGACTATCGACTGACTGACCTTGCTCCCTCATGATCGTCCAGCTTTTATAATGTACCGTGTGCGCGCCTCTATCGTCTCACACTCTGGTCCCACCGATCGCTGGCGGACACACGGCTAACGAGGATATAACGGTAAACGTCGTGAGCCGGGAACGAGCGAACACGAAAAGCAAATCCCTCCAATGTTTTCCCGTTCGCACGAACCCGTCCGAAGAAAGGATTCCAATCACGCGCGCGCGAGCAAGCCAGAGGGGAACGAAGATCCGGACGTTTTACGGACTTTCTCGAGCTGGAAGGTTCACCGTTCGATTTTATAGTCGATCGCACGTGAACTGCTCGGACACAGATCTGCCGCGGCGTTCGCAAGATCGGAACTCCAGATTACGACAGTCGTTCATGATAATAATAATACATCCCGACTGGAAATGTTGCTACGGGGCAGACTAGGGCTGCATCAGGCATGCCGTATTCCGTACCACGGCACGGTACAGGCCGCCGGATCAGAGCTTTACCTTTCAATCCGGCCATGACGAGGATGCCGCACGGAGAAAAAAAAACAGTTGATCAACTGGTTTCTTTTTCGAATCAAAAAAATATATTGGTTGATTCAAATAAATGTCTGATCGCGGAGTGCCACCGATATATGAGATTGTTACAATACTATAAAATATTGGAAAATGTGACAGATTCAAATAACGTATTATTTTTATTTGAAAATCTCTTCTGTTCTCTGAATATCTACATTATCTTTACAATAAAATTATATTCTATTGAAATCATTCTATATACAATCCGTAGATGTGTGGATGAAATAATTAAGGGGTTCGTACAACATTTTTTATTTCGTACAAAAATATAATCAATAGAATGAATTATTTCTTTATTACATCGAAACGAATATGCCATGAGATGTAAGTTTTTCAATTTGTTTTAAATCTTAAATAAAAGTGAGCATTAGAATGATCACCCGAGTAAAAATGAATGTATATATAAACATATATAATTGTATATTAATTGATCATATACAATTGTATATACTAATATACAGTTATGTAAATTTTCTATATATTCATATACCATCTTACACAACTGTATATTAGTATATACAATTGTATACGTTTATATACAAATATATAAAATTCTATCGGGCCAATTTTTGATACAATTGTATATGATCAATTAATATGCAATTATATATGTTTATATATATATTCATTTTTACTCGGGTGATCAGTCTAATGCTCACTTTTTATTTAGTAGTATGAATAGATATATATATATATATATATATATATATATATATATATATATATATATATATATATATATATATATATATATAAAGATAGTATATACAATTGTATATGGTCAATAAATATACAAATATATGTGTTTATATATAGTCATTTGTACTCGGGCATCCACGATAATAGTGGAGAAAATATAAAATATCCTATGGAATATCCATGGAGAGAATATCAGATATTCAACTGATAAGAACAGATACTATACTCTGACCTTAGCCACAGGCCAAGAAGCGATACTTTTTAGAGTTTCTCCGGCGTTTAAATAGACTTTCGGTTCGCGCTACGCTTACGAGAAACGAGCGCGCGTGCGGCTTCCAGCGGTTACTCCGAGAACTACGGGTTTCCTCACACCTATAATTTCGGTGGCGCTCGGCCTTGATTTGGTTGAACTTTTTCAACCAAATGCGCAAGAAACAAATTTTATTTTCGCATAATTTTTTAACCAACTCAGACATTTCCTTAACATTTGTCAATCAAAATAAAATATTAATATTTTAACGAATAATGTACTCGAAAATCAATATCGGATATGGTGAAAAAAATAAAATAACATATTTACTCAATAGAAATTTTATCTGAATCGAACGAGCGAAATTCAATTTTTCTCGTGTACTCGAATAGACAGTATTCATGTTATGAATTGAAACGTTTTTATTGTTCGTTGCAGAAAATGCATTCAAAACTAAATCATTTGGTCGCGATAATTTTTTAGATCGTTTCAATAATATATTGTTCTCGGCTAACAATATATCTTTTGAATGAAAAAAAAAACTTTTAATTTTATCATGTTATTGCAGTCAACAGCGTTTTGTTTGGACTACTAAATCTGATTATGTACACCAACAATTTTACAATTGAATCAACGAAATTTAATTCTATAACGCCAATTATATTGGATCAACCCGTGAAAAAATGGATACATCTGAACATATATAATTATTTTCACTCATATATAACATTATATACAATTATATACACCTTAACATGACGTCATGAATGATCATATATCTAGATATATTACCGTGTATAGTATTTATTTTTTCCAGCTGTGGACCATATATGCCCATATATGATCATGTGTGAACATGTATGAACATATTGTTGTATATATGAACTCATATATGATACAACGTGTACTATATATTATCATATATAATTGCATTTACCCCCCAAAACCCATATATAAGCGTATATAATTGTATATGAGACCATGTATATGCATCTATATATGATGTACAAACTATTTTGGTGTCATATATGTAATCGTAATTACCCGCAACAACCATATTTGAACGTTTATAATGACGAAAACATATATGACCATGGATATTATTCCATATACAATACCACTACAGACTACTTTAATATCATATAGGATCATGTATACTGCGCGTCATTTTTCATATAATACTCTCTATAAGCACCAAAATCAGCATGTGATGCCGATCATATTTTATTGTTCTATTATAAACGTACTAAAATGGTGATTTTAATAATTGTTGATATATATACAAATTATAAATATTTTTTTCAGTATTATTTATTTACCAGCATAATATTACAAATAGGTCAACACATATTGTACTTCTTCATATAATCATATTTTACGCTTGTATTATAAAAAAAAGTATTTGTTCATTTGTATCTGTATACCCGGGAAAAATGGGCATATATAAACATTAATAATCATGTATGATCTTGTCACAAATGATCATGAACGAAATTTGTCTCTGCATAATCATGTATAGTAATATATAGCCATATATAATCACATGTAATCATATGTGATTATATATACTCATATGCTGTTGCATATGAGGCATCCCACGTCACTTCAGCCAGTAAAAAAAAATCCAGAAATAATTTTGAAAAATCGAGTTACCTTATTGAAAAATATTCACCGACTGTCGACATTTTTCGAAAATTTCTGACATTTTTTCTCGTTGATTACCATTTTTTAATATTTTTACATTCAAATGGCTGTATATTTGGCAGGATTTGACGTATTTACATTCGTAAAAAACGAAAATGTGCGTCTTCTTCTAGCCTTCCAGACGAAAATTAATTTAGATTGTATTGAGCAAGTCGAACGTCCGTTTGAGGGCAAAATGTGCAACAATGTTGTTTTTCTCGAGGAAAGATACTCGTTATTTTATTGTTAAGAATTTCTCCGAATTGTGAATACGAAAAACGGATTTTTGGTATTTTTTATATTATGGGATTCCTAAACACCGTGAAGTAACAGCTATTTTTATTAAATTTTTTTTTTATTAATATTCGATCGAAGAGTGTGGAGCACTCGCTGTATGTTTACCAGATTTTTTAAATACATATGACATATATGTCATATGTATTATATAGCCAGAAAAAAAATCCACAAATAATTTTGAAAAATCGAGTTACTTTATTGAAAAATATTCACCGAGTGTCGAAATTAAAAAAAAAAATTCTGACGTTTTTTCTCGTTGATTACCATTTTTTAACATTTTTGCATTTAAATGTCACTATCTTTGGCAGGGGTTGACGTATTTAAATTCGTGAAAAACGAAAATGAACGTCTTTTTATAGCCTTCCAGAAAAAAATTAATTTAGATTTTATTGAGCAAATCGAACGTCCGTTTCGGGGCAAAATATGCAAAAATATTTTTTTTTCTCAAGGAAAGACACTCTTTATTTTATTTTGTAAATTTCCCCGACTTGTGAATACGAAAAACGGATTTTTGGTATTTTTTATATTATGGGATTCCTAAACACCGTGAAGTAACAGTATATTTTTTATTTTTTTATTAATATTCGATTGAAGAGTGTGGAGCACTCGCTGTATGTATACCAGGTTTTTGAAATACATATGACATATATGTCATATGTATTGGAGCCTTGCAGTGCTCCACACTCTTCAATCGAATATTAATAAAAAATAAAATAAATAAAAATAGCTGTTACTTCACGGTGTTTAGGAATCCCATAATATAAAAAATACCAAAAATCCGTTTTTCGTATTCACAATTCGGGAAAATTTAAAAAAATAAATTATCGAGTGTCTTTCCTTGAGAAAAAAAATATTTTTGCATATTTTGCCCTAAAACGGACATTCGACTTGCTCAATAAAATCT
Organism: Ophion ellenae; assembly: GCA_963210295.1. Classification (NCBI taxonomy): domain Eukaryota; kingdom Metazoa; phylum Arthropoda; class Insecta; order Hymenoptera; family Ichneumonidae; genus Ophion; species Ophion ellenae. The sequence goes on along the minus strand of OY723397.1, from coordinate 3,628,752 downwards.
AAATTAATTTTGTTCTGGAAGGCTATAAAAAGCCGCACATTTTCGTATTTTTACAAATGTAAATACGTCAAATCCTGCCAAGGATACAGCGATTTGAATGGAAAAATATTAAAAAATGGTAATCAACGAGAAAAAAACGCCAGAAATTTGCTGAAGTGACGTGGAATGCCTCATGTGCAATATGTACAGCATTGATTACATAGAGACAAATTCCGTTCATGATTATTCATGTTAATATATGTGCATTTTTTCCCGGGAATGATTTCTCAGTGTACTACTGGTCTGGCAGACATACAGCGCCGATCAGGCACGGACTTCGGCGCTCTAGCAAGGTCCTCGCAGGATTACCTGATTCAGGATTGATCAGTTTGTCTTTATTACACCCGTTCTCCGGATTCACTGATCCAGTAAAAATCCAGCACATATCAGGCGGCCGCTTCTACGATATTCCGGACCGTATCTTCAAACCTGCCTGATCAGTGATCCAACTGCCGAAACAAAATTTCCAGTCTCGATTATTATCATTGTTTTTCGAGCCGATTTCGCTGCCTCCGAAAAACAATAAAAATCGACCCTCCCACGTGTTTTCCATAGCTCGTCAAGGCAGCTATAGAGAAGAAAGAGAAAAAAACAGTCGTGGCTCAAAAGGGAGCGGCGAGTCGAAAAAGCAAACGAGTCGAGCGAGCGCTGCTCGCGAGGCGGTACATCGTTCGAGATAAGGCTCCAGAAGGCGGCGGATGCTACAAGGAGGCAACGCAAGAGACTCGGTGGAGCGCGCATTGCGACTCGGGTTCGGTGAGAACGGAGCTTGAATAAAACGAGCGAGGACGCGGTGACGCGGCTCGCGACGACCGTGTCACGCTCGTATAGTGCGCGAGGGTGACCGACTCTCTCTCTCACTCTTGTTCTCTCCGCGCGGACCCGAAGGGTATCTCGGCAAGTATGCGGTGGCGAATTAATACGCGACCGAGTCGCGCGGGCTTCTTCGTTTGACGAATCGAGGCGGCTCGAACAGTCGCTTCGAGCCACGCGGACCTCCACACACGCGTAACTTTTTGTTTTGTTTTTTTTTTTCTCTTTCGTTCAATAGCTTCTCTCTCTCTCACTCGCGCTCCTTCTTTTTTTTTCCGGTGCATGCGGAAAGCGTAGGGTGAAAAAGCGTTGGAATTTCGTGAGGGAAATAGTTACGACGTGGACCGCGCGCGCGGAGACTCGAACCGATTTTGATAAAACGAGGAGCGACCCGGTTCGAGACGCCACTCCCGGACTACACGCGAAGACAATATGAAGCCGCAAGTTGGATTTTTAGTCGTCGTCCTGGCGATCGCTGCGACATGCCAGGTATCGTTCGTCATCTTTCTACAGTGTGCATATATATAAATAAATACGCGCGCGTACCGTGTGCTTTCGCAAAGGTTTCCCATAATCGTATTACACAATTTACATTCGATAATCGATCACGAGGGGCGATACGTGGAGCGATAGGAGAGAAAAAAATTGCGACAATCGACCCTTCTTTATGGCCTATTTCGCACTGCCGAAAAAAAATATTTCATTCAAATAGGATCTATTTAAATCAAATAGGCTTTTTCCTTGGCTCACGGCCTACTACGATCTTATTTGCTTCAAAGATATTTTTTTTGTTTCAGCTATTCGTTTTAAATATTGAATATATTCAAATTGAATAAATGAATATTCGATTCAACTGAATCTCTATTTGCTTACAATGTACACTGTAAATCTAAGTGCACTATATATATAAAATATTTCATAAAACCAAAGTAAAATGAAATGCTCAATTGAGAGTTTTACGACAACGATTTTGTATAGTAATTCGTCATTCCCTGGCCTTTTGAGATGATTTCTATCGAATAAAATATTGCACCTATGAGGCATTCCACGTCACTTCAGCCAGTAAAAAAAAACCCACAAATAATTTTGAAAAATTGAGTTACTTTGTTGAAAAAAGTTCACCGAGTGTCGAAATTTTTTAAAAATTTCTGACGTTTTTTTCTCGTTGATTACGATTTTTTAACATTTTTCCATTCAAATGGCTGTATCTTTGGCATGATTTGACGGATTTACATTAGTAAAAAACGAAAATGTGCGTCTTTTCATAGCCTTCCAGAAAAAAATTAATTTAGATTTTATTGAGCAAGTCGAACGTCCGTTTCAGGGCAAAATATGCAAAAATATTTTTTTTGTCAAGGAACGACACTTGTTATTTTATTTTTCTAAATTTCCCCGAATTGTGAATACGAAAAACGGATTTTCGGTATTTTTTATATTATGGGATTCCTGAACACCGTGAAGTAACAGCTATTTTTATTTATTTTATTTTTTATTAATATTCGATTGAAGAGTGTGGAGCACTCCAAGGCTCCAATAAATATGACATATATGTCATATGTATTTCAAAAACCTGGTAATCGTACGGCGAGTGCTCCACACTCTTCAATCGAATATTAATAAAAAAATAAAAAATATACTGTTACTTCACGGTGTTTAGGAATCCCATAATATAAAAAATACCAAACATCCGTTTTTCGTATTCACAAGTCGAGGAAATTAAAAAAATAAAATAAAGGGTGTCTTTCCTTGAGAAAAACAATATTTTTGCATATTTTGCCCCGAAACGGGCGTTCGATTTGCTCAATAAAATCTAAATTAATTTTTTTCTGGAAGGCTATGAAAAGACGTACATTTTCGTTTTTTACGAATTTAAATACGTCAACCCCTGCCAAAGATACAGACATTTGAATGCAAAAATGTTAAAAAATGGTAATCAACGAAAAAAAACGTCAGAATTTTTTTTTTTAATTTCGATACTCGGTGAATATTTTTCAATAAAGTAACTCGATTTTTCAAAATTATTTGTGGATTTTTTTTTCTGGCTGAAGTGACGTGGAATGCTTCATATATATATATATATATATATATATATATATATATATATATATATATATATATATATATATATATATAATTCCTCTCTCTCCACCCTCTCTACCCCTACACCTCTATGATATGTGTATTGCAATAAAGACAGACCGTTCAATCAAATAGAAAAATGGTTGACGCTAAGAAAATTCTATTTTATTTAAATTTAAAAAAATCAAATGGATCCATTTAGTGGATTCAACTAAATTGTTTTTTGAGCAAATGAACCCGAATCACAGATTTATTAGGATCAAATAAAATATTTAGTTATTAGACGATATTGAATATGTTTTGATTTGAATAAATAAATATATTTAGAGTAAATAATTTCAATAATGGAATGCAATAGGAAAAATGTGATTCTACGAAAAATCTAGTTGAGTCAAATAAATAAAAATCAAATAGACGCGATTAGTTAATATCAATAGAATTTTTCTGTCAGTGCGGTCTCGGATATTTTTCGGACCGATTCGAGTCGCGATTACGATATTTGTAATGAACAGAACATTTCCAATCTTCGAAAGGCCGTAGCATTGTCTATTTTGTGAGATAAATTCTACGGAGGGGGGGGGGGGGTGAAGAAGATTTTGAGAGAGACTCGGAAAATGCACCTGGCAATATAATACACCGATATCTATATCAATTTCCCCAGAAAGTGTATTTAAAAAATGGCCGAAAAAAAGGCAAGCGGCCATGTATGGAAAAATTCGCGGTAATCGATGGCTCGTGCTTGACGTTATACCGGAAATCGAACCGCATCTTCACGAATGATAAACGTTCACAAAAGTATGGCAAAAATTCCAAAAAATGAATTAAAAATATTTGGTAATTCTTTAGATAAGGGACTTTTCCGAAAAATAAACCTAACATTTTTTTTTGTTGCTATAAATGAGAACATTTATTACCCAAACCCAAACAAACTCCTGTATTAAAACCCTCACGCCGAAGGGGCTTTGGTTTGTTTGTGTTCAGAAAAGCTTTTTTTAGAAACCCCCCCCCCCCCCACTATAGGCGTCGAAATGTTCAAAAATGCCCTATTTTGTCACGTGTTTCCGCGACCTTCAAAACTCTATGACTTTTTACGGGGGGGGGGGCGATTCCAGCTTCCTCAGACTCAATACCATCATTTATAACCGAAAAAATAAGAAAAAAAAAACAAATTTTAGGCTCATTTTTCGGAAAAGTCACTTATCTAAAGAATTGCCAAATTTTGGTAACAATTTCGTATAAAAGTATTTTTCCTCACTCAAATAAAATAGTCTTTCTAGACACTCAAATAAAATAGTCTTTCTAGACGTCGTTAAAAAAAAATGAGGCATAAATTGACAACATTTTTTTAAAGATCATTTATGCACATGGTTAAGTTTATGTACAAAAAATCAGAAATATTAACAAATGGCGGAGATATAACATAATAAAGCAATGTATTTTTTTTTTGCGCGCGCGTTGATGGGGAAAGTTCTCGGCATCGATGTGGGTGTCTGAAAAAAAAAATGAACATATTTATAATTGCACAATGAATGTATCTTCAGTGTAAACCAACAATATTATTTTTGAAAAAACATTGTAACAAAAATTCGAAACTTGAAACTTTTTTTACTCAATTTTCTGTCGGTATTTTATTTTTTATATTTTTTTGTGTCATTGAACTTTTTGTTTCTGTGGTTCACACGATAGGTGATGATACTAAGAATGTGTTGTGAAAATTTCAAAGCTATCTGAACCTTCGTTCAAGAGCTAGAACCTTCACAAGGTTCAAAAATGTGAACCGTGTATATATAGTGAATACGCTCTAAATGCTGGTACTTTAACAATTTTTGGATTTTCTCAATTCCGTAAAGCTACAAATATTCCCAACCGTACGGGCTAGTGGAATAAAAAATAATTAAAAAATGAACATTTTTGAAATTTTTCGCGTATATAAGGTCTCATGGCGGGATATACATTTGGACAGAAAAAAAAATGAGCAATATTGAGGGATTTTTTAAACTAAGAAACAATTATTCTACAATTATCAAACTTTAGGTTCAACTTTAGGTTAACTTTAACTTCAATAGTATATTTAAGTATGAAGGTTCAACTTTAGGTTAACTTTAACTTCGATAGTATATTTAAGTATACAAAACAATTCTTTTAAATTAATTCATCATCAAAATGACGGACCTGTGGCAGAGTCTTACAGCAAGGTCGCCGCGGGAGTTGCGAATCGGCGTGCAGTCTAGCTTCCCGTAGACTTCGATTTGCAAAAAAGTTCAAACATTTTTTCAGTTAGAACATGTATAATTTCCATTTGACGGTAACTAAAATGAAGAAAATGCAAATTTAAGAAAATGGCACGCATTTACACAAAAAAATCAACATTTCACGCAACATTTTTGTAAAATAAGGATTAAAAAAGTCGTTTTTTTTCCAATTTTTCAAAAACAATTCTCGTCAAGTGGAAGGTACCAATATTATCAATATTTCTACCAAGTTTCAACTCAATCGGCTTAAGGGGGGATTGTCTTTTTTTTCGCAAAATTTACCGCTTTTTGGGAATTTTTTTGTGAAGAAAGTATACAACGGAAAACTTGTGAAACTTGGCATATAGTTTTATTGATCTGTTTACTACATACAAAAATTTTTTTAAACAATTTCATCAAAAAATCCGCCTCCCACCCCCCTCGACGCGCGATGGTCCTTTTTTGATGGTGTGCACGATTACAGCCCTCACGTTCATCCTGCAACAAAAACCCAAAAAGCATTTTACTTTAGACACATATAGCTATCGTTCGATGAAGGGAAAAAAAAATTGACGATTTGGTGACGTTTTGAACTTGAAGTATCGATATTTCGAAAAAAATTGATCGATTTTTTGTTATAAATAAAAAACTATTAAACGTATTGCTTTTTTGCTTCATCAAACGATAAAAGGATGTCAGCTGAGCATTCTGTTCAAATTTTAAGGCAATCGGTTGAATAGTTTTTGAGAAATCGTGCACACCAGTTGTGAAAAAGCTGTTTCGAGAAAAACGCGTTCAAGGGGGGATTTTTCGATTAAATTGTTTAAAAAAATTTTTGTATGTAGTAAACAGATCAATAAAACTATATGCCAAGTTTCACAACTTTTCCGTTGTATACTTTCTTCACAAAAAAATTCCCAAAAAGCGGTAAATTTTGCGAAAAAAAAGACAATCCCCCCTTAATAGTTTTTGAGTAATCCTGCACGCCAATTTCGATAATGCAGTTCTGAGATAAACGCGTTTGAAGTTGACGCTCGCTCCGAATCCGAGCATTGAGGAACAGCGTTGACGGGCTGTAACGTTTGAAGTTATTCGAATTTCGCTTTGAAATTTAGGAAAATATTCTACATATATAGTGTTATCGTTTGAAGAGAGAAAAAAAAAGAAATCGATTTTTTGATCGTCGTAAATGTATTTCCCGCCTGAAAGAATTGTGCGAAAAATGGGAAAAATAATGGAAGCTCCGTAAATGAAGGGAACACACGAGATATCCGTGAAGCGTGAAAGTAAATATTAAAAGAGACACGACCCACTCGCAGAGATTCTCGCCTTTTTACATTTACGAATGTAAGGTTTCTTTCTTTCTCCCACCGTGCGCGGGGTTGCCATTGCGGATCAAACTGTCGTTAAGGGGAGATATACACCTAGGAGCCGGAAAAAGGTCATTTTTGTGAATTTTGTTCAAGGAAAACTATTTGAAATTTCGGATTGGGGTTTTAATTATCTAAAAGTATATACATTCAAAAACATGTTTAATTTTCTTTATTTAAAAATATGAAAAATATACAAGGATATTGTATGATCGTTGGAGCATCGTAAAAAAATCTGCGTATACGGTACCCACTGGCGTTTCTTCAAAAATCATCTGAAAAAAAACAAACCAAAAAGATTATTAAATTAGATACTATAATCTAGTACTTGTCATAGCCGATTTTGAAAATATCGATTTATGACAAAATGGCGGACGTTTGAACATAAATAGTGATTTTTGGGCCAAACATTAGTTATTATTTTGCCTGTAAAACAAAAACTAAGTAACGGAAAAAAAATCCTATGACAAGTACTAGATAATGGTGTATGGAATAACCACAAAAAACCTTAAGGCAATCGGTTCATTGGTTTTCGAGAAATTTTGGGTACCGATTTGAAAAACGTGGTTTTGAGAAAAACGCGTTTGAAAATTTGGGAATGAATAAATCATGAAATTTGTCAACTTACATGGAATCATCGATACCCGGCCCATAGTGTAGGTCTTCCACGGTCGATGGAATGTTCATAGCTTCTAAATCCTCGACCTCGACCATCTAGGTGTATATCTTCCCTTAAGGGGCTATACCAGTGTGAACACTAAAAATTTGCGTGATCTTTGGGATTTTTTTGGAAGAAAAGTACTCAATTAAATGTTTCGGAAAATTAAGAATATTTTTGGCTATATTTGACCTAAATTACGTAATTTTTTCATAGAAAAATATTGAGATCCAAGCGACTTATGCGCTGTTTTCGGAGGCGCCAAAAAAAAAGTTCCTCCACTGCGGACATGATTCCGGCCGATTGAGTAGCTGAAACCGAAAAAGAAAAAAAATGTCGTTAAATTGGAAGGTATTTCCTGTACAATGACGTAGGATTTTCGAAAAATATCAAAATCTAACAAAATGGCGTAGTTATGAAAAAAGGTCGGTTTTCTTGCCTATAAAATGGTCGTTTTTTTCAATGCCAAATCGTCAATTTTCATCCAATCAGAAATATCCTACGTCATTGTAGAGTAAATATATTCAAGAGTACTCAGTTCAAACTTCAAGTAAATCGGATAATTGCTCTTTGAGTTACAATGTCAGCAAATTTGAAAAATCTCTTTTCGAGAAAAACGCGTTTAAGGGCGACTTTGTCCTTGGAGTGTCATATTTCAGGTTTTTATATATCACATTTTATTTTTTTATATTTATCACATTTTATTTTTTTTCATCATCATCATCATCATATATCACATTTTATTTTTTTTAAAAGGAAACGAGTAAAGCTTTTTGAGTGCGGTTTTTTTCTTGCTTTTATTCATGATATACAGAAGGTTAAAAAAAATTTTTTGAAAAAAAAAACCAGAATGGCGGCCGTTGCAGTTTCGCGAAAACAGGTCCTCAAATCGCGGGAGGTAAACGGCTGACATCACTGCCCCCTCTTTGTTGATCTGAAACACAAATTCAAAGCATATTATCAATCTGTGACCCTTTGGTCATGGAATGACGGATGGGTTTTTCGTTTGGTACAAATTTCGGAAAATGGCGGCAATTTAAAAAAAATCGAATTTTCGCGTCGTTTTTCGCATAAAAAGGATAAATAATAAATGCAAAAATGTATCTATCGAAAAAACGATCCGTCATTCCGTGAAGACATACTTTCTGAGTATGCTCTCCAAATTTCAGGTCGATATGTTAATTACAGCGGTCAGGAGAATGTCAGCCATTTACAAAAACGTGTTTTCGAAAAAAACGCGTTTAAAGTTTTGTAACGTGTTTACACAAATGTGTTTATAATTACCGCTAATCGGCAATGCCTGGACCATAGAGGCATCCCTCCTCTTCTTCTAGCTGCTCATGTTGAGCCCCTCACATCTCCCGCTGCATTTCAAGGACAAAGTCTCCCTTGAAGATTTAACTATCGATTTTTGCAATATAAAATGATATTGGTATAAATGATATAAATGATAATGATATTCTTGAAAGTATAAACTGTCAAAAAAGGCAAAAAAATCGATTTTTCAAAAGTGTCACACTGGTACAGGCCCTTAAAAAGAAAAAGCAGCAGTAGAGAAAGATAATTTCTCGGGAAATATCTGTGTATATGAGGGATTGTCCGTCAATTCAGCCACTGTTTTTTCGACCATCTCAGATCTGCCCCATAATTGGTTATATCAAAGTCCTACCAGAAGGCATTCTATGGGAATTTTTTCAGATTTTTTACCGAAAAAGAAATGTCTGTCCATAAAAGTTGTAGTTTTGTGCTAGCTTTCGAGCGGGCGACTTGAAATAATTTTTACGTTCCGGTAACGCTTATTTTTCACCAAAAAGAGGGAAATAATTTTTTTTATTCAAAAACGGCTATTTTTTTTGGCTAAAAAAATTACAGACTCTTCCAGTATATCTGACGATATCGCAAAAAAATCGCCGAGTGGCACGGATCGAGGTTCTAGGGTAAAAAAAAATGAAACCACACAAATTGATTTTTTTATACCGGAACCTCGCTCCGTGTCACTCTGGCGATTTTTTCGCGATATCGTCAGATATACTGGAAGACTCTGTAATTTTTTCAGCAAAAAAAACGGCTTTTTTCAATTAAAAACAAAAAAATTTCCCCCTTTTTTGGTAAAAAATCAGCGTTACCGGAAGATAAAAATTATTTCAAATATTCCGCTCGAAAGCTAACACAAAACTACAACTTTTATGTACGGACCTTTTTTTTCCGTTGCTTCTAGTTTCCGAGATATATTCATTTGGAAAAAAAACGGCATTTTCTAAAATGTTGAATTAAAAAATTTGAAAAAATTCACGTGAAATGCCTTTTAGTGGTACTTCGATATAACCAATTATGGGGCAGATCTGAGATGGTGGAAAAAAACTGGCTGGATTGACGGGGAATCCCTCATACGTATGATTATTCGTTGGAAAGGCTCGTGGGGCGTTCGAGGCGAGATAAAATCGTGTGCAAAATAGGGTGATAATATACAGGGTGCGCCAGAGAAACTTACTTATTTGAAAGGTCAATAAAAACAAAAGTACTTCAATTATTGTTTTGAATTTTTTTTCATTTGAGAATACAATATCCCAATTTTTTTTTCATGCAGTCTTGAAAATGACATCGCATAAATGGCGACCCCCATTGCGCATACACTGATGAAGTCGATTTTTGAAATTCGTATCCACTCTTTGCAGCATATCAATCGGTATGTTGGCAATGGCGTCGCGAATGTTGTTCTTGAGGTGTGCTATGGTCCGTGGTCGATCGACATAAACCAGAGATTTCAAATAACCCCATAAAAAGAAATCGCATGGAGTCAAATCTGGAGAGCGTGCCGGCCATTGGAGATCGCCTCTGAGAGAGATGAGGCGGTCGGGGAAATGTTGTCGCAACAAATTCATTGAGTCTCGTGCTGTGTGTGCTGTGGCTCCATCTTGCTGAAACCACACGTTCCTAACGTTCATTTCTTCGAGTCTTGGAAGAAAAAATTCCTCGATCATGTTCCTGTAACGAGCTCCATTCACGGTAACTGCGCGTTCGTTTAACTGCGACCGTTAGAAAAGAAGCTCTCGACTGCGCAGGCCCGCTGCTCTCTAGACCAGAGCATGATGGCAACTGACTGGAGGGAGAAACAAACTTGGGAACTTCCCCCTCCAGATGCGCCCCCTCTCGCCCCTCTAGCCGCCCAACTCACCGCGCGGGATTTTTTTCAAATAAGTAAGTTTCTCTGGCGCACCCTGTATGAACAAACCGAATATCGCAGGCGGCGTCTCACACGGTGACGGACCAGGTCTATTTCGACGTAATGATCGACGACCATCCAGCGGGTAGAATAGTGATCGGGCTGTTCGGCGAAACGTCCCCGAAGACGGTGAAAAACTTCTTGGCGATAGCCACCAACGGTATCGAGGGCAAAACGTACGCGGGCACGCGATTCCATCGTGTCATCAAAAAATTCATGATTCAGGGTAATTATAACGTCGCGTCATAACGACGATTCGAATGATCAATGGCGCGATATAATAACTTGGTGCTTTTCGTGTTTCTCGGAATTGAACAAAAAAAAAATGAAAAGGTGGCGACATCGACAAGACCGATGGTTCAGGGTCGATAAGCATTTACGGCAAGTACTTCGACGACGAGAATTTCGACGTGAAGCACACGGGGCCTGGATTCGTCAGTATGGCCAACGCAGGGGCAAACACGAACGGCTGTCAGTTCTTCGTAACGACAGTTGCGACACCCTGGCTCGACGGTCATCACACCGTATTTGGAAAAGTAAGTAACTATAATAACTCTTTCCGCAAGCTTTTACTTAAAAGGTACTGCACTAAAAAGTGAAAAAAAAATACTCAGCTTAATTGAAAATCAAAACAGTGAAATTACAAAAAAGTCAAACGTCATAAGTAAGGTCAAACGTCAAACGTCATAAGTACACTGAGAGAAATGCATGCACTGAGAAAAAAACCAATTGAATCGAAAAAGTATGAGATATATGAGATTGTTGCAATACTATAAAATATTGAAAAATGTAATTGATTCAAATAACGTGTTATTTTATTTAAAAATCTCTTCTGTTCTCTGAATATCTCCATTATCCTTCAAGTAAAATTATATTCTATTGAAATCATTCCGTATACAATCCGTAGATGTATGGATGAAATAATTGAGCGGTTGGTACGACATTTTTTTATTTCGTACAAAAATATAATCAATGGAATGAATTATTTATTTGCTACATCGAAACGAATATACCATGAGACGTAAGTTTTTCAATTTGTTTCAAATTTTTAATAAAAAGCGAGCATTGGAATGATCATCCGTGATAATAGTCGAGAGAATATCAGATATCCAATGGGATATCCATGGAGAGAATATCAGATATTCAACTGATAAGAACAGACACTTCACTTTGATCTTAGCCACGGGCCAAGAAGCGATACTCTTTGGGGTTTCTCGGCTGTTTTGTTACGGCTTTTTCAATAATTTTTTACGGGCAAAGCATCGAAATAATCAATCTCATTGTTTTTGCATAATCTTTATTAACATTTAAATAAGCTTTACAAATTTTTTGAAGTCGAAATATATAATAGAATAAAGGTTATAGTGGCCGACAGGAAGACATCAAGTAAAAGAGGTGGTTGACGGTGACCAAGATTGCGGCTGTTCTGCTTATCTGAAATCAAAAAACCAAACGGCATTTTAATCTTCATATTTAAGACTAGCGATTGAACTAGAGTGAATTCTAAATTACGAAAATTGACTTTTTTATACACTTTTGAAAATTACATTCTATTTTTTACTCGTTTTTTCTGAAGTTTTTCGCTCGTACAAAAAAAAACTATCGCAACAAGCATGATAATCCTAGTTCAATCGCTGGCTTATAACATATTAAAGATGCTGTATAAATTTGAACAAGAGCGGTGCAGTAGTTTCTGAAATATCGTGGTCACCGTTTCGAAAAATGGTGTCTCGAGAAAAACGCGTTTGGAAGTTCGCGCGTGTGATTTATACTAAAAATTTCATCTCACCGTCAATCTGCTATGCCTGGACCATACAATAGGCCTTCCTCTTCCTCTTGGAAGTCACGCAGAGCTGCTCCGTCTTCCCTTTTCGCGATTCGGGCCTGTTTTACAACATCACTCGTGCGCCTTTCTGAACGGTCGATCCGAGAGCTATCACGCTGTTGAACATATCCTTTAGCTTGTGGGCCGATTTTCACTCCCATGGTTTCCAAGGTCTGCAGGATAGATTTGAATCCTTCGTTGAAGATTATGACAGCGAGAAACATGGCGATTTCAACCACTTTTGTCCCAGAATGGAGGTGCTTCGGAGCAAAAGTCCAGATTAACGAATTGAGCGACTCGTTATTATTTTGAGTTTCCGCTCCCAGGCATCTGCTTAACGATTCTTCTTTGGATAAATCCTCATAAATTGGCTTTATAACTTTTTGAACTGCTTCAGTAAGAGGCGGTTTATTGTGTTTGAATTGCTCAGCCTCTCCGAGAAGCTCATACCTGCTCCGTTCCAGGGCCGTAACTTGTGAACCACTTCGAATATCGAAAAATCCTTTGGCACACATTTTCTACACATGTTTTAGATGTGATTTATGAAAAAAAAAAAATCGATTTTTTCTACCCGACAAACTAGAGGACTGCCTTAAGTAGATTTTCGGGTCGCGCTACGCTTACGAGAAACGAGCGCGCGTGCGGCTTCTAGCGGTTACTCCGAGAACTACGGCTTTCCTCGTACCTATAATTTTGGTGGCGCTCGGCCATGATTTGGTTGAATTTTATTTTCGCATAATTTTTTAATCAATTCAGACATTTGCTTCATATTTTTCAATCGAAATAAAATATCAATATTTTAACGAATAACGTACTTGAAAGTCAATACCGGATATGGTAAAAAAAGTAAATAACATATTTACTCAATAGAAATTTTATCTGAATCAAACGAGCGAAATTTGTCTTGTGTACTCGATTCAACAATATTCATGTTATGAATTGAAACGCTTTTTTTGTTCGTTGCAGAAAATGCATTCAAAATTATTTAATTTGTTCGCGATAATTTTTTAGATAATTTCAATAATATATTGTTCTCGGCTAACAATATATTTTTTGAAAGAAAAAAAAAAGCTTTTCATTTTATCATCTTATTAAGGTCAATAGGGTTTTGTTTGGACTAATAAATCCGATTATTTACACCGACAATTTTACAATTGAATCAACGAAATTCCATTAAAAAACACCAATGATATTGGATCAATGATTTTTTTTTCTCAGCGTAGTTATACTGTTTTGATTTTCAATTTTACTGAACATTATTTTTTTCTTTGCAGTACAACACCTCTTAAATAAAAGCTTGTTTAAAAAACGTTTTTTTTACGGTTATTTCGTCATTATTACCGCGATCAAACTTTTTCTTATTTATCGATTAGACACCCGAGTAAAAATCAATATATATAAACACATATAATTGTATATTAATTGATCATATACAATTGTATACAAAAATTGGCCCGATAGAATTTTATATATTTGTATATAAATGTATACAATTGTATATACTAATATACAATCGCACATAACTGTATATTAGTATATACAATTTTATACGTTTATATACAAATATATAAAATTCTATCGGGCCAATTTTTGTATACAATTGTATATGATCAATTAATATACAGTTATATATATTCATATATATATTCATTTTTACTCAGGTTTATATTTTATAATTCAACGTTTCAATGTAAAATACGTTGATATGTTTTGTTATGTATAAAAAAAAAGCTATTGTGACACATATTATACCAGTCGAAGAAAGCGATGACATTTTGCCAGTAAAATATCAAGAAAAAAACTAATATTAATCAACTGATCGGAACTGGAAATTATCTCTGTAAGAAACCCAATAATTGTAATCAAATTTGGTAAATATATTGCATCAGTACATAATTTGTTAACTTTTAATAAACAATCTTTTGATTCACCTGCTTCCATACGCGAATAAAACCAAAGAAAACTTTTTCTATATCTAATCACATATGAAGCCATATAAAGATATATACAATTATATGTATTTCAAAAGAAAATAAAAGTACCCATATACAGTCATATACAATTTTATATACCGTAAATAAAATTTTCACGTATATATATAACTATATACAACACTATATTGAATTATATATAGCTGTACATGATATTATATCTAATTAGATAAACTCCCTATAAAAATAGTATCTCCATATATCATCATATACAGAACTATGTATAATTTTATCAAATCAAATTTGATGGAAGTACATTTATATCGGATTACATATACGAATGTATAGAGTTATATACAATTATATAAACCTATATATGAATATATATGATTGTATATCATTTTTATATAATTGTATCCAAGTATATACAATCATTTTCACTCGGGCATTTTTTATCGATAAATTAAATACGATAAATCACACGGTTTCGTTTTCCAGGTGATCGAAGGTATGGACACGGTGTTCAAGATCGAGCAGACCAAGACTGACGTGGACGACAAGCCGATAGCACCGGTCGTCATTCACGAGAGCGGCTCGATTCCCGTCAAGGAGCCCTTCGTTATCTCCGACGACCCTTACGAGTAATGATCTACGACGGAAAATGAAGAAAAACCCCTTCTGCCCTCTGCCAAATAATTTTCCATCGATTCCTCGCCAATTCCATGTAAATCTAGTGTAAAGAAAAACCACCTCATAGATCGTAGATCGTTCTCTAGTCGTTCTACAAATTTAGCAGCGTCGCGGGCCTTTTGTTTATTCGAATAAACAAAAATCCTCGGTGACCAAACAAATCTATACAAAGACTGAGATTAAGCCCCATAGAGCGTTGTCAGATGTTCCCTAGTAAGTTCGGTTTATTTTATCGGTCATTTTGATTTTTTTTTTTTCATCATTAGAGTGAGAAAGAGGTAGAGAGTAGATGAATTATTTTGTATTTCACGAAATCCGAATTCTGACATTCGTACGGTATTTGAATATTTAATGTTGTATTGTACGCACATTATTTTGTAATTAGTGATAAAATAAATGTTTTCACACTCGTATCGTCGTTATCGTTGTTCATTGAACTATCATAGTATTGTGATTACGTTGGCATTTTTACACACTCTCATTATTGTTGTTCTTAGCATTTTATTTATCGTACTATTAGTATTTATATTATTGTCATTATTATGCATGAAAAAAATGTGCGAAATTGAATGTTTCAGTATTTGGGGTTGGCTAAGAGCTACCGCGATACCACTGAGCTTCAGTTTTTCGATTCTCGGTTTCTTTCACTGGATGATGAAGCAGCTGGACGTATAATCGACAAGCCTCAATGAATCGTGCATTATCTGAATAATTGTCAAATAAATTAAGTAAATTAAATGGAGGAATACAGTGAGGCCGGATGTGAGTGACAAAACGGTCGAATTTTCGATTTTTTCGTAATTGGACTGAGCAACGACAAAAGCAAATTATCATCCGTTGGTAAGGCAGCTTTCCGACATTGCCGACAGGCTGCAGAGTTATCAATATTCGGTAGGAAAACCATCGTTCTTATCGATACGATAAACCAAACTAATCGCTTTGTTCATCGTGTCAATTATCGAAGGATTGAAAGAGTATGAAGCTTCGACTAATGAAAATGTATGCCGAGGGAATTTTTAATAAAAGGAACTAGAAAAATCTATTTCAACGTCTGAAAAGTGACACAGCATTACCAACGGTCGCCGAGCCCCAATATTTTTCAACGTCCGTTGATGAGCGTTGCGAATCAATGATGAGGATAATCGCATGAACCGACACTTGGTTTTTTGCGTTAATCTTTTTTCGCCATTGCGCGAGTTACAAGTTTCGATAAATATGGCGTGGGCACGATTAGGCCAGTAAAAATAGAATTTAACTCCGCACTAAATTACCGATCGAATTTTTTTTAGAAGGTTTAGGATCACTTACTGAGTATAAAATCGCAAAATGCTGACGGATTCCGGTGGAGCTTCCGGCGCAATCTTGAAAAAACCTTTTTGGCCGATATCTCGAAATACTATGCACTTTAGAACAAAAGTCGTAGAGACCATTATTGTAGAGAATAAAATTTCGCATCTTTTATTGTCCGCAAACTTTTTTGTAAAGCTTACCGCTTACGATCTATGGCTCATTTAATGAACAGGTTTTTCTATCTCGGCCGATAACTTTTATAATATTGGATTAATCAATAAAATGCGTCTATCCATTTTTAAAGATCAATCTATTCTCCACAACTTTCATTTGAAACTTTTTTCTCTAATGTCCATACTTTTTGAGCTATAGGACGTTTAATGTTGGACCACCGGGTGCAAGGTCTAAAATTTCAAGGTATGCATAGAGTATAATAGTAAAAATTCAAAAAATACATTTGAAAAAATATCCCGAATGTTGACGCACTTAACAAACGAAAGTTCATCTCCTTAGCTGATATAATAACGAATTTCTTTTTCTTTTATTTTATTATATTTCGTACAATTAAAAAATATTTAGTGCTTTGATTGATCCTGGATTATTGAGTAATTATTATTAATTATGCTACGCTCAGATGCCATAATAAAATGGAAGATAAGGAAAGGGGAATATTTATTTAAAATATATTCAAAATTTATTGTCAGAAAAAACATAAAACAAAAGAAAATTAAAAATTGTATCAAAATGTCGAGCGTTTTGGAGGCTGAGAAAATCCAATTATATCCGATGGTCCCTCTTTATCTTCGTTACCCTCCGTTCATTCTCGTGGTCGGCAGTTGCAGGATATGTGTAAAGACATAAAAGAAACGGTTACCTTTTATGGAAGAAAGCGTTGGGCTGCCGCAGCGCGGCGTCACCCGCCGAGCGTCGGCATTTCTACATCAAACGTCCTAGAGCTCATAAAGTATGGACATGCGAAAAAAGTTTTAAATAAAAGTTGTGGGGAATAGATTGATCTTTAACAATGGATAGATGCATTTTATTGGTTAATCCAATATTATAAGAGTTATCGGCCGAGATAGAAAAACCTGTTCATTAAATGAGCCATAAATCGTAAACGATAAGTTTTACAAAAAAGTTTATACGAAACAAAAGATGGAAAATTTTATTCCCTACAATAATGGTTTCTATGACTCTTGCCCTGAGGTGCATAGTTTTCGAGATATCGGGCAAAAACGTTTGTTCGAGATGGCGCCTGAAGCTCTACCGGAATCTGTCAGCATTTTGTGATTTTATACTCAGTAAGTGATCCTAAACGTTATAAAAAAAATACGATCGGCAGTTTAGTGCGAAGTCGACAAAAAAAACGTCGATTTTTACTGGCTTAGATGCATAAATCGAGCGCGAATCGTTAACTCGCGAGCACGGTCTTACATTTGAGTCTGATATCGGCGGTGGTGGAGGTAGGCACCTTCAGCGGCTCTGTTTTTTATTCCGATTTCTGCCGCTTGGTGCGTGACGGCAAGGGAATGTGGTCTGCGACGAAGAGAGAAACAGCTCTTCTGTCCTTTTCCCTCCTGACCGCAGCGCATGCGCCGTTTGCCCTATCTTAATTTACCGTACTGTCGTGTAAACATCATAATATACGAAACTAATAAAAAATAATGTGTTTATTAAAAAAAAAAAAATAACTACTTTTATCTAAAAAAACTGAAAACTTTTTGATTACGTGAAGTTATAACAGCATATATCTGTTCATTTTGCACTATATTTTATTTTGGGTGTTAATTGATGTAAGTAGCAGTATAAAGATAGTTTTCCGCTGTAGGCACACTTTTTTCTTGTGATTTTACGAATTTATATCAATATTTAGATGATTGCGTTATTCGGCTAAATTTTAATTCCAGCTCAGGCATTTTAAAGCTAATTCGTTATGGTGACGCAGTTATTGAACAAACTGTTTTTTAACATAATGATTTTTTAATTGTCGCAATAACTAACCTTTTGGTCTAGACATTCTGCGTTTTCCAGGGTATCATCAAAGAGGTAAGTGTCTATTACCGATTTTTTTCTCACAATTTATTAGGATAAGGGGCAAATATGCGAATTATCATTTTTCACATGACCTAATTTACCACCATTTACATCCTTTTTTCTCCAATGTATCACGCAATCCTTAACCATTTCGCATTTTTTTCGAAACTACTACCAAAAAAATTCACCTTTATGCGTAGAAACACGATAAAAAATTGTATGACGGTAAATCGCATAGAACCTCATGGTATCCCAGGCAGCATAAATGTCCAATTGACGTCGATAAGTTACCGTTGTCAGGTTACCTTTAAGACGTGACCGTAAGATAACTATTCGACATCTTTCAAATGGCATCCCGTATAATGCTGCCGTAAAGTTATCTTTTTTATATTATTCGGCGATGAAAACGCATGTCTAAAAGGTATCTCAAAATATTATCCATTTGGTTACCTTTTTAAGTTATCAAAAAG
The DNA here is from genome assembly GCA_963210295.1 of Ophion ellenae. NCBI lineage: Eukaryota > Metazoa > Arthropoda > Insecta > Hymenoptera > Ichneumonidae > Ophion > Ophion ellenae. The sequence goes on along the minus strand of OY723397.1, from coordinate 3,610,099 downwards.
TTATCTATCTACTGTTATCTATTGTAGCTAGTTCAACGTTATCCAAAGGATACCATAACGACGAATTATATAAGACGTCTATTTCATGACATCTTTCAGATATCGGTAATATGCTGTCTTTTAAGATATTTGGTATTGGCGGAAAATAGTAAAAAGTCATCCAAATGTTGTCCTAAAGATCACATCCAACGGATCACTTTTATCATAGTGCGAATGTAGCGTGTCATATTTCATTACACCGGCAAAAAATTGTGTGTAACAACAAGTAGTTGAAAAAATAAAGGTGTTGAAAGATATATACGTGAGTGCCTTTTATCCTACTATTCTTTTCGCCTCTGCGAGTACATATATGTGTTTAATGTACTATCTTTTTATTCTAAAAGCGTATGTCTGCTTTTGAGGTTATCCACGGGATCGCTTGGAGCATGGCAACCACCAAAATACGCGACTGCAACGGGAGATTAGTCTAATAACGACTGTACCGCTTTTATAATATTAAATTACATTCGACTTGTAATGAATTAATCGATGTTTTATTTATAATGACCTAGCCCACTTCGAAACCGACATAACAATATCTTATCAATTTCTTCATGATAAAAATTAACTTATCAACAGTCTAGATTATTGAGCCATATTAAATATTCTAGACTATTAATAGGTTAATTTTTATGAAGAAATAGATAGGATATTGTTATACATATATATCGCCAATAAATAGATATCTTTTCGATAGGACTCTTCGATGCCGTTTAGATGTCGTTTTGATAACCTCATTCGGACGCCTATTGGACGACTTATAGATGGCAGTGGTATCTTTGCATTTTTATGCCTTTAAGAAGATATCTTTAAGATATATCGATTTGATGACTTTGCGCTAACGTACCGACAACCGAAAAGAGTTAACCTTTTGTCGACACTTTGTTAACCATTAAAAGTTGCCGTATACTTAACTATCGGACACACATAAGTTATCTGCCAAGCGGACATAAGTGATACGTTTTGTAATACAAAACCGCGTCTTTTTGGACAACCAAAAAGTTATCCGTATCCCTTTCGCAATATCTTTTGGATGCCATATAGATAACATTTTGCTACCTGGGATATGGTCGCAAATAAAGGTCATTTGGACAATCGCGCCACAAAAACAGACGTGAACACCTTGGTCCTATTCGCCGGTAAGAGGTAAGGGGGAAAGCACTTCCCCTCGCTAGTGGCGACGCGTAGCGGCGCCTAGTGAAGCGAAAAGTGGAAAAGATAAGCGTGTCTACCCCCACCACGAAAATTTGGCTTCGCTGCAAGACCAGCAAGACCGCTCTTGCTGGTCTTGCAGCGAAGCCAAATTTTCGTGGTGGGGGTAGACACGCTTATCTTCTCCACTTTTCGCTTCACTAGGCGCCGCTACGCTTCGCCACTAGCGAGGGGAAGTGCTTTCCCCCTTACCTCTTACCGGCGAATAGGGCCAAGGTGTTCACGTCTGTTTTTGTGGCGCGATTGTCCAAATGACCTTTATTTGCGACCATATCCCAGGTAGCAAAATGTTATCTATATGGCATCCAAAAGATATTGCGAAAGGGATACGCATGGAGGCTAGAGTGGGAGGAGGCCGATCTGTGCATTTCAAAGTGGCTACAAAAATGTGGTCAGACCGGGATGGCGCCACTATCTCTAAAACCTCGAGCACGAAGCTGAGTATCGATGTCGTGTAAGAGAGATGGAAGAGGATCGAATACGCATCCCAGCAAGCAGTGCAGCGAGATCGCGCGCAAAAGTTACCCCCTCTCTGGTCTCTTACGCGCCCATCACACAATCATAGTAGCGCGTGTCCGTGAGCGAGCGACGCTCGGACATCTTCGGAAAGAGCCGAGCGCGCCGCAGTTTCCCGACCGCTCCTTCGGCAGCTACACTAACACATGGACCGCCGAGCGCGTTCATGTGCGGCCAAGCCGAAACGAAGGCTTCAAGGGAAAAAGCAATGTGAGCACGACTCGCGCGTGACGTCACTCGACGGAACGCGCGAGGTTTTTAGATGATTTCGATGCTTATTTAGCTCTTGATTCTCTGCGTTATCAATGTATACAAAAAAATGTATCGCGCACCCTGATTGCTTATTTTTTTAGTTTATACGTTAATTTAAATATAATTATGAATCCAAATTACAACTTATTTATCTTCTAAAAAATTGTTTACGCTTTACTCACACCCGTCCTTATGCCAAATAAATTATAATTAATAAAAGTAAGCGGAAATATATTTATATTCGTATTATTATATTAATTCTTATAGTTTCATCAAACGATAAAGCATTATCCCCAAAAGCAAGCCAATCAACCATCCGGCCGCGAATCGTCAGTACCAGAAAGTGTATATTCTACAAGCGATGGGATGGTCCCGTTGGTAGCGTTCCTGGCTTCGGTCCGCAGAAGCGTAGGATCGTTCCTCGCGCTCAGTGCTTTTTTTTTTAATTATTATCACTATTAATTCTTTTTTGATTAGTTATTTTTATTAAGTTATCATTATTATTTTTATTAGTTATCTTTTAGTGCCGAAAAATTTATCGCACACTCCGACCGCTTATTTGATTAGTTTGTACGTTAATTTGAATGTAATAATAAATCTACATTACAACTTATGTATCTTTTAAAAAATTGTTTGCGCTTTACTCACACCCGTCTCTATGCCAAATAAATTGTAATTCATAAAAGTAAGCGCCCTGTCATTTTGGTCAACCGGTTGTACAAGACAGTTGAGTCAACGTAAAAGTTCAACGGTTGAATTTGGACAGCTTCTCAACTGTTCATCTTTGAAAGCCGACCATCCTGCGTTTTCTGTGGATGGTTGACTCGATGGTTAACTCGGCGGTTGATTGGATGGTTGACTCGACGCAATATATTTAATGATTAATCAAATTATAATGTCTTGATAATTAAATTGATGATTTGCGGAGAATTGAGTCATCAAACACGGGGGGGGGGGAATATCCGAAGCAGATTGTGCGACGGAGTGAGACAACCATCCAGCGAAAACAAAATGGCCGCGGTTAAACAACCGTTGAATCAACCATTAGGATTTTTTTTACGGTCGACTTTATAGTTGTAAAGCTGTCCAAATTTAACCGTTGATTATTTCGGTTGACTTTGCAGTTGCCAAAATTGCTAGCGCGGAAATATATTTATAGTCGTATTATTATATTCATTCTCGTAAGTTACGATTCGCGGCCGGATGGATGTGGCTCGTTTTTGGGGATAATGTTTTATCGCTTGATGATAGTATATGAGAATGAATATAATAATGCGAATATAAATACATTTTCGCTTAGTTTTTATGAATTACAATTTATTTCGCATAGGGACGGGTGTGAGTAGAGTGCAAACAATTCTTTAGACGATAAATAAGTTGTAATTTAGATTTATTATTAAATTAAAATTAACGTACAAACTAATCAAATAAGCGATCGGAGTGCGCGATAAATTTTTCGACAGTAAAAGATAACAAATTGAAATAATAATGATAACTAATAAAAATAACTAATCAAATAAGAATTAATGGTAATCAGAATTTAAAAAAAAGCACTGAGCGCGGGGAACGATCCCGCGCCCCTGCGGGCCGAAGCCAGGAACGCTACCAACGGGACCATCTCATCGCTTGTAGAATATGCACTTTCTGGTACTGACGATTTGCGGCCAGATGAATGATTCGCTTGTTTTTGGGGATAATGCTTTATCGCTTGATGAACGTATGAGAATTAATATAATAATACGAATATAAATATATTCTCGCTTACTTTTATGAATTATAATTTATTTGGCATAAGGATGGGTGTGGTAGAGTGTAAACAATTTTTTAAAAGACAAATAAGTTGTAATTTGGATTTATTGTTATATTTAAATTAACGTATAAACTGAAAAAAAGCGATCAGGGTGCCCGATACATTTTTTTATATACATTGATAACGCAGAGAATCAAGAGCTAAACAAGCATTGAAATCGTCTAAAAGCCTCGCGCGTTCCGTCGAGTGACGTCACGCGCGAGTCGTGCTCAGATTGCTTTTTCCCTCGAAGCCTTCGTTTCGGCTTGGCCGCACATGAACGAGCTCGGCGTCCATGTGTTGGTGTAGCTGCCGAAGGCGCGGTCGGGAAACTGCGGCGCGCTCGGCTCTTTCCGAAGATGTCCGAGCGTCGCTCGCTCACGAACACGCGCTACTATGATTGCGTGATGGGCGCGTAAGAGGCTAGAGAGGGGGTAACTTTTGCGCGCGATCTGGCTATATATCATTTTGCATCTCTCTCGCACGCAGCCTACTTCTCAAGTATCATGCTGCCTTATGCACAGTTCACTTCTCATTATTTACTTGTTCCGTCTCTGTCACACGCAGCTCACTTCTCGACGTCTTAGCAATAGTGGCGCCATCCCAGTATGACCACATTTTTGTAGCTACTTTTTTCAAGTCTCTCCATAAGAGATCGGACTCCTCCCACTCTAGCCTCCCTGAAGACCGCGCTCGCGAGATGTGCGCGGGGCAGGACAGGAGAAAAACTGCAGAACCGACCGAATCTGGTTGTATGGTGTATTGCGAGCGGCGAATGACGCAGGAGAGAGAAAGAGGATGCTCGCGTAGACAGTTAGACAGTCGTGAGCTGGCGGCTGCTGATAGCTGATCCTCGCCGCTCCACTTTCGCTTCGCTCGCAGTTGCGTGTCTTGCCGACACAACAAACTCATCGCGAATAGTATGAGAAAACAAACAAAAAAAAAAACAATTCAATTTCAACACCGCCGCGTCGCTCTTCCGGCTGCAATTTAACAAAGGTCGCGCTTCCCTATAAAGGGGAGAAAAAAATAGACAAAGAATTGTGAAATACCGGTTGCGCGCGTGTGTCACTGCCTAACCTGCGAAAATCAAGCGGACCTTTTATCGGACCCGATATACAAGACGACAGTGGCCGATCGACGAAATACAACAATTCGAGGCAAAAAACTGTACTATTTGTTTTTGTTTTCTTCTTCATTCATCCAACGTACGCATGTTGCCAATTAATTCGGGAGTGAAGAAAAATCGCGTCAACGAGAGTACGCTCTTCGGACCCCACGAGGGATGTATTGAATGCGCAGATCGATCACCGCTCGCAAGGCAAGTTACCGTTGTTTGCCGCATCGTCGAGTTCGAGAAAATGCAAACATTGCTCGCGAGCCACCAGCTGGAGGAAGATAATTTTTTTGCTTCCTTATCAATTTGATGGTTATCCTAGTCTTGTTTTGTAGATATGGACAAGTATGTAGACCCACACATTGCGGTCTGTTCGGCTGCTACTACTCATTATAGATGCACACCTTCGAGGAAAAAAAAATTATTTCGAAACCAGTTTTGACCCGAGTTTACCGCACAATGAGGCGCTCTTGAAACATTAACACCAGGTGGCTCTCTATTCTTGCTACAAACATTTTTACGTTCAAACGATTTTCCGCTCTTCGTCGAAATTCCAAGTGTCCCATGGCTAAGCGATAAGACGTCGAGTGGAGAAAATAATGACGCGTTTCTGATCGGTGGAAAAAAAACCTGTTCAATTTTCGAGTCATCGTTTTTGTTCGCGAAGTCATAGTCATAGTAGAAATAATAATGATAATGATAATAAACTGGAAATTACGTCACTGCTGGATGCATGGATATTTATAGTCTCCCTCAGATTCGAATCTATCTGGACACAGACACTCGTGACTTTCGAATCGTAAAATATTACGTGTATACGTATATATATTTATATGTATATAAATGTGCAGATACGACGATGACAATCCCGGGCTTGGCCTCCACCCCCCTTTCAACGATTAAAAAACTGCGTATAAACCCGATTTGGTGCGCCATGATTAAAAAAAAAGAAAATTCACTTATACCACGATTATCCATGTTGCTGAAGTTTGCATCGTTGGAATGCAACGAAAGTTCTTTATTTCCGTTTTTCTCCATTTTTGTCGTTATACAAAAACATTTTCAATAGATTTCAGTTATAAATATCTAACGAATAAGATTTTCGTTAGAAAATTAAAATACAGAAAAGTTCGCGGAAGCTTTGAATTTAGCAATTGGAAAAAAATAATTTTCGTTGCGTTCCTTCAACATCATAATTATTCGGGTTGCAAGAATGAGACAAAGAATAGCAATCCCTCGTCGCCTCTTGAAGAATACTGCAATAAATCGTCAAGGGGATTATTCTATCAAGTTTTTATGGTATCGACGGTTGATCGATTCGAGAAAGGTCTCGCGTATGCGAATAACGCTCAACAATGGGTTACTTTCCGGTTCGCTCGCATATTTTTTCGCCTCTATTTTTATCGCATTATCAAGGGTTGGGAAAGGGGGCTGGAGGAAGAGCCTCCGGTTTTGCATTCGGCCTTGCATTCTTCGGTCGGCACATACGCCGATTACTATTGAATGTAAAGTCGCAACTTTTTCGCGAGTGTGTAAAAACGTTGGACGTTATGAGACGCGGTGGCCAAGTGGGGAAGAGCGATACACCTCGCCGTCACGTTGTGCCACACCACGTGCTCACTCCGAGGGCATGACGAACTCTTCAAAGTTGCGCGCGTATGCGTCTCTACAAATGCCCGTATTCAATAACACACTTGCACGCCAACTATTTGCATGATTCTCAACAATAACGAACGCATATCCCGGCAGGATATTAATTACCGTAAGTATAACTGGGCCGTGAGATTTTTTTACCGAATATTTGGCGCATGAGACAATTATACGTCGCTCGCTAATAAAAAGAGTTGACTTCATTTGAAGAGGAATAAAAAGCTTTTAGCGTGACACACGCAACGTCGAGGGCCAACGCGTCTCTCTCTCTCTCTCTCTCTCTCTCTCTCTCTCTCTCTCTCTCTCTCTCTCTCTCTCTCTCTCTCTCTCTCTCTCTCTCTCTCTCTCTCATCTCTCATCTCTCTCTCTCTCTCTCTCTCTCATCTTCTCCTCTCTCTCTCTCTCTCCCTCTCCCTCCTCCCTCTCCCTCTCTCTCTCTCTCTCTCTCTCTCTCTCTCTCTCTCTCCCTCTCCTCTCTCTCTCTCTCTCTCTCTCATCTCTCTCTCTCTCTCTCTCTCTCTCTCTCTCTCTCTCTCTCTCTCTCTCTCTCTCTCTCTACTCTCACTCTCACTCTCTCACTCTTCTGACTTTGATTATGATGGTGGTCTCCGGTAATCTCGCGGTCTCACGAGTTAAGGGAGTGGTGCTGCGGGCACGAATCAGGGCTAGATCTTCCCTCGGGCCTTGGCCCCGGGGGAACTCGCTTGCGGTGACAATTTGTCGGCTCTGCTCGTTCAGGAGGACACGCGTCCTCTAACGATCTCGCTCTTTTGTATCACGTTATCCAATAGAGAGGAGACTGTCTATATCAGCAAATACAGAATGAATACACCTGGCCCATTTTCCGGATATGGATGGCAGAGGGAGAAGGGCGAGATAAGAGGAAAGACGGCGTTGCACAAAGACTGTTTGCCTTCGTGTTACGAACGGATGACGAGCCTTAGGGAGTGTATCGACCCGTGCGATATACACTCGTACCTGCTACACGCGTTTCTATATGGAAGCACGCATATAGGTATATGCGTAAAAAGGAAAGAGCAAGAGTCAAAGCCCCGTCGTTGAGAGCGAGGGAGGAAAGAGCAACCCGATATCGCTCGTGTAACCGATACGAGGGGTCGCAACAGATACTTTTCACTCTCGTTCCATTCAGCTCTTTTCCCTCTTACGGGATCATCAACGTGTAACGGGTCGAAAAATAGCTGATTTTCGCGATGTTTTTTCGATGCCTAAAATACGCTAATCAGTAGGATTTTTTTATGTCAAATCGAAACGCTCATGAAGAACGGGAAATAAACTTTTAAACGTTTATTCATTTTTTTACATCCTTTTAACGGTTGAAAATGTCTTCGAAAAAAAGAAGTCCGCATGGTGTACACGTTTGTGACCGTAAATATGATCTGAGACAAAATTTGTGAAAAGATTATTAATCAGTTTGAAAGCCGCTATCTTGCTATGGAGGTTTTTTTAAATCAAAATTTACAAAATGGCGGCGCTTTGTAAAAAGAGGATCGAATTTAGCGTGTTTGTTCGGCAGTTTTTTGTTAAAAAAATATGAAGATTTGAGGAGTCTCCTCCTTTAGACGCTAAAAAAGGCTATTTTCATGATTTTTTTCGATAGGTTTATATGATAGGTATTTTTATTTTATTTAAGTCACTATTTATAGACGAAAATGGTAGTTAAAAAAATGTAGGTCTGCACTGTTGTTGAAATCTCGGAGATGGGTCATCTGAAACAAAAAAATCAAACGGTTTTAGATTCTGTATGTTAATAGCTATAGTGCATATAATACAATTTTTTATATATGCAAAGATAACAAAATGGCGGACATTTTTCGAAAACCAAAACGTGTTTTTTCCACCGTTTTTGGCAACAACAAAAAATAAACATCAAAATAAGAAATAAATCCTTGCCATGCGCTATAACTATGGTTGTAAAGAATACGTGGTTAAAATTTCATAAGGATCGGTTAAGTAGTTTCGAAGATTTTATCAACAAGCCGTCGAAAAACATTGTTTCGAGAAAAACGCGTTTAAAGTTTTCAACGAGCAGATGAACGTGCTCAGGTAGTAAAGGTCACACAAAACTAAAGTTAGACGCCTCCGATCTTGAAAAAATGTTAGTATGATACTTTCTGATATGTATACTTTCGAAAAATGTAATATCGAAAAATCGATATCTCGAAAATGGTAAAGTGAGAAGACGCCTTAAAAAATGAAGCTTCCATAGAAAGATAAAGAATGGCGTGAAGAATATTGTGTCAAAACTTGAGACGGATAGCTTGAAAACACGTGCACGGGCTAACCTTTTGAGTCTCATCTATTTTCCTGCTCATCGGGGAATTTCGAAGTATCGCGCGTGTTTCATATTCCCGCTCGTGGCCACCTCACGCGCTTTTTGCTTATCGCCGTTTTACCGTCGCGCGTGTTTACCATATTATTAGTATCAAACACCGCGATTGATATTGTTATTTTTGTTACAATTATTATTATACACGTATTATAACTGACGATGACATCATCGGTATTGTCAATGTAAACTGCCAAAAAAAAATTTAATTCAGCATCTATTTAAATCAAATAGTTTTTTTTCTCGGCTCACAGCCTACTACGATCTTATTTGTTTTAAAGGTATTTTTTATTTGTTTCAGCTATTCTTTTTAAATATTGAATATATTCAAATTGAATAAATAAATATTCGATTCAACTAAATCTTTATTTGCTTACCATGTACACTGTGAATATAAGTGTAGTATATACATAAAATATTTCATAAATCCGAAATAAAATGAAATACTTAATTGAGAGTTTTATCGAATAACATGCTATATATTTTTCTAACATACCATATATATATATATATATATATATATATATATATATATATATATATATATATATATATATATATAATTCCTCTCTCTCCACCCGCTCTACCCTCACACCCTTTTGACATGTGTGTTGCAAAAAAGACAGACCATTCAATCGGATAGAAAAATAGTTATTAAAATAAAATTTAAATTAAAAAAAAATCAAATAGATCCATTTACTGGATGCAACTAAATTGTTTTTTGAGCAGATGAAACCGAATCAGAGATCTATTAGGATTAAACAAAATATTTAGTTATTGGACGATATTGAATATATTTTGATTTGAATAAATAAATATATCGAAAGTAAATAATTTCAATAATGGAATGCAATAGGAAAAATTTGATTCCGCGAAAAATTTAGTTAATTCAGATAAACAAAAGTCAAATAAACGCGATTAGTTCATATCAATAGAATTTTTCTATCAGTGTGGCATCGTTGGCGCTCGTTTCTTTTTCACGTTGTTGATGGCCACTCCGTTGTCACTCGTCCACGCCTTTCGAAAAAAAAGGGGAGAGTGCAGACGAGGCTCGATCGACGACGCGAGATCACGACGGGAAAAAAGGGCTCGTAATTGCCCGGTAATTGAATTGGGAGTGGCGCGTCCGCACGCGCGTGGCTTGCCCGAAAATATTAGTCATACCTTTTTTTATTTGTCAGTAGCCCTGCGAACCCTCGGCTCAAAAAGACCCCTTGGAAGTTCAATCTCGATATTGCTTAGAATTCTCATTCGGTTTTTTTTTTCTTTACGGCGGCGCTTCCAGTCGCCGCCTAATTTCCTGTAAAATGCATTTTCGTTACTTATGGATTTCCGTATAATTATCCTGATTATTTGCATTTTGATCGGTGCAACGAATAAACGATTTTTCGCCACGTATATTTTTGGGCATAAAATGCCGCAGTGGGCTAGGAAAATGTGGGTTTATCGCCCTGTTACCGAAGAGATCTAGGTCAGCTTGTCGCAACTTCACCATAAAAGAAAAGGGCCACGTGACTAGCACGAAAGTGTAGTTTGGTATGCGGTACACCCAAGCTCTACTGCATCCTTTCTATCGATCCTCGTCCTTAGATTCACCCACCTTTCCCTTCTTCCGCTTTCCTTCAAATTTATTTCTGCACGACTCAGGTGTTTGCTACACTGAGAATGAAAAATCATTGATCCAATATCATTGGTGTTATTGATTGAAATTTCGTTGATTCAATTGTAAAATTGTTGGTGTAAATAATCGTATCTATTAGTCCAAACAAAACGCTATTGACTTTAATAACATGATAAAATTAAGTTTTTTTTTTCATTCAAAAGGGGTCGTCCTTTAATCACGTGAGGTTTTTTAATCCACTTTCTGAGCCCCCCTCCCCCGTGGTGATATGTGGTGAGGTTTCCAGCCCCCCCCCCCCGCTCACTTCACGTGGGCTCATTTCACCACATATCACCATGGGCTCATTTGCGTGTTTTCTACAGTAACAAGTGGACAAGCCTTTTGTGGATCAGATGTAGGCACTTCACTTTAAGCAAGTGGCCAGTCGAAATTAAATAGAACTAAAAACTGTTGCTTAGGTTACTTTTTAGGCACAACCAGGGGGTTGAAACCTTCTATCCCCTACCGGCATACAAATGCTACTCTTTTTGACCGCTTTTTTAGTTCTACCTCTCCCCATGGCGCTAGCAGTTATCTTACAATATTCTTATTGCGCAGGCGCGAGGCCCGCACGGCGTACATAGCGACCGCATTATATACATAGCCCCTGCGCACGCATCAGGTTGTAAGAGTATAACTAGCGCTGCGAGTGGCAGAGTACGACACTAAAAATGCGGTCATTTTGCGTAGCAAAAATTCCAAAAGGTGCCAGCCCCCTAGGCACAACTTGCCTGTTCCATAGCTCACAGCGGATGCTCTCCGGTTCACGCAGTTACACAAAAAAAATAGACGTGATATGTCACAACCCCCCACCCCCAGCGTGATCAATCGTAATGTTATCCAAACCCCCCTCCCCCTATTTAAGCCTCACGTGATTAATGGACGGCCCCAAAGATATCTTGTTAGCCGAGAACAATATATTATTGAAACTATCTAAAAAATTATCGCGAATAAATTATATAGTTTTGAATGTATTTTCTGCAAGGAACAAAAAAAAAGCGGTTCAATTCATAACATGAATATTGTTGATTCAAGTACACAAGAAAAATTGAATTTGGCTCGTTTGATTCAGATAAAATTTCTATAGAGTAAATATGTTATTTTATTTTTTTCACCATATCCGATATTAGTTTCCAAGTACATTATTCGTTAAAATATTAATATTTTATTTTGAGTGAAAAATATTAAGCAAATGTCTGAATTGGTTAAAAAATTATGCGAAAATAAAATTTGTTTCTTGCGCATTTGGTTGAAAAACGTCACGCAAATCATGGCCGAGCGCCACCGAAATTATGGGTGTGAGGAAATTATAGTTCTCGGAGTAACCGCTAGAAGCCGCATGCGCGCTCGTTTCTCGTAAGCGTAGCGCGAACCGAAAATTTACTTAAACGCCGGAGAAACTCTAAAGAGTATCACTTTTTATTTAAGATTTAAAACAAATTGAAAAACTTACGTCTCATGGAATATTCGTTTCGATGTAGTAAAGAAATAATTAATTCTATTGATTATATTTTTGTACGAAATAAAAAATGTTGTAGCAACCGCTTAATTATTTCATCCATACATCTACGGATTGTATATAGAATGATTTCAATAAAATATCATTTTATTTGAACGATAATGTAGATATTCAGGGAACAGAAGAGATTTTCAAATAAAAATAATATGTTATTTGAATCAATCAGATTTTCCAATATTTTATAGTATTGTAACAATCTCATATACAGATGGCTATATTGGTGGCATATGTATTTTTTTTATTCAATTGGTTTTTTTTTCTCAGTGTAATATTCTCGGATTACAGGCTACGAGGACGACCGGCAGTTCAGGATGGGCTCTTACTGGCTTAACGTGGCCGTCCTGAGGCTCGTTATTCCTGTTACTTTCGCAGCTTGTGAGTCATTTCAATTTTGATACCATTATTATTATACTACTGTAAAAAGGTGTATTGTGAAAAAAAATCTCTCTTTATCGGGGCCGGGTCGAAATTCCGAACATTGAATGATCAGAACGCTCAAAACTCCAAAAGAATACCCGACTAGAAATTTTGCTACGGGGCAGACTAGGGCCGTATCCGGCATGCCGTATTCCGTACCACGGCACTATTTGTAAATCTATAATATAGTAATAGAAATATAGTAAATAGAAATATAGTAAATAGAAATATAGTAAATATAGATAATAGAAATATAGTAAAATAAATAGATTTTTTTTTAAACAAAAAAAAATCTTCATTTTACTTCATTCACCTATAGCTGAGAAAGAGTTGAATTTACGGGCTCGGCTTATAAGACTTTTTCGTAGCAAATGACTTTCTCTACATGGTTCTCATTTGAATTTTTTTCGATATATCTAATAGCTTAGGCGTTACAGCCGTTTGAATAGATATTTTCATACAATATTCACCTGAAATAATGATACCGCTGAAACGGTTGAATTTACGGACATGGCTCAATGAACTTTATTGTAAAGTATCATATTTCCTATGAGAACCCACTTGGAAAACATCGCGATATGAAAATTCCCGGAATGGTAACACTAGTAATGAGAAAAACATTTTTTTCAGTGTTAATCAAATGGGAAACCTTCAATTTTGATTCGCGACCTCTAAATATTTTTTGACAACACCCCCCTTTAACGAAACTTCGTTTTTGGGTACCAACCAAAGGTTTCCGGGCACGATGGGTAAAAAAAAGTTACCCTGAAACGAATCACCCTAATATATATATATATCATTTTTCATTTTAATTCATCATTAAGTTCTGCCATTAAGAATAGTTTGAATTATGTATCATTAAATAATATCGCCGCGCGGTATCTATTATAAATGCAATCTGACCTTATTTTTCCCCAACCGTTCAGGCTAATGGAATGAAAAATAATTTAAAAATGAAAATTTTTCGCATATAAGGGGGCGTCCATTAATTACGTGAGGCGTTTAGGGGGGGAGGGGGTCGAGCGAAATCTCACCCAATCTCACGTGGGGGAGAGGGGGGGCTTCGGCAAATATCACGTAATTTTAGTAATTTTAATAATTTTAGTAATTTTAGTAATTTTAGTAATTTTAGTAATTTTAGTAATTTTAGTAATTTTAGTAATTTTAGTAATTTTAGTAATTTTAGTAATTTTAGTAATTTTAGTAATTTTAGTAAGTTCAGTAATTTTAGTAATTTTAGTAATTTTAGTAATCACGTAATTTTTATCACGTAGGGAGAGTCTCCCTACTACTTTACATGGTGGAGTAAATGGTACTACAACCGCAGTTACTTCTACTACAATTTATTTTCCGTGAACGTATGCATTTTGAAAAATCTCACGTGAGATTAGGGGAGGGGGGAGGGGGTCGAGCAAAATTTCACGATATCTCACCAGGGGGAGAGGGGGGTCGAAAAATCGCCAAAATCACGTCACGTAATTAATGGATGCCCCCTAAAAGGCCTTAATAAAAAAAATAGTTTTGAAATAATTCGTCGGTTTTTCGAAAATTTTGAAACTATTAAAACTTCCATAGCCGAATTATTTTGACGGTGTTCAGATTTTCGGACTTTTGGTCTTTCGTGTAAAATTCTTTCGGAGTTTTGAGCGTTCTGATAAGTGAAAGTTCGAAATTTCAACCCGGCCCCTCTTTGTCGTAATTTTACGGTGTCGTGAATTTTTCTCGATATTCTTTACATTTTTTCCCCATCGGTTCCTAAATGAGTTTCACACATTCCATTGAGCTGAGACATCGCGTGACATCACGGCCAATGAGTACTTCGCACACGTGTGTATACGTGATTAGCTTCGAGATACAAGGTTTATCTTCGCACGGTCTGGCTATTGTTTAACATCAGTTATTTTCCATTGCTACATCCCAGTCAAACCCGTGGACTTGTTCAAGCAAAATTATGCACGAAAGAAACATTGCAATATCGCGCTCCGACATAATTGCGGCCGGAAGTAATCGCGACGCGGAACCGACCTGCGTTATCTCGTGACGGACACGACGGTGGTAGTATGGTAGTCGCAGGCTTGAGACGGCTTCGACCACGTTCCTAAATTAGAGAAGGAGCCACTCTTCGGACCCACACTCCATACGTAAATAACATGACGCGCGTGTGTATATTCCGACACGCAGACGCAACGAATATAAAAATAGATTATACATCGAATTACCGAGGACCGAATTCCTCGAGTATTTTTTTCGTTCCGAAGCGCCTCACGAAGGAAATACGTACTTTGTGGGATAGCCGTTATTGAAGTGAAGAGTGGCGCCCGCGTCAACGTGTTCTCACGCCTACGTACACTGAGAAAAAAAAAATCATCGATCCAATATCATTGGTGTTATTGAATGAAATTTCGTTGATTCAATTGTAAAATTGTCGGTGCAAATAATCGGATTCATTAGTCCAAACAAAACGCTGTTGACATTAATAACGCGACAAAATTAAACGTTTTTTTTTTCATTCCAAATATATATTCGTTGCCGAGAACAATATATTATTGAAACTATCTAAAAAATGATCGCGAACAAATCATATATTTTCGAATGCAGTCTCTGCAACGAACAAAAAAAAGCGTTTCAATTCATAACATGAATGTTGTTGATTGGAGTACACAAGGAAAATTAAATGTCGCTCGTTTGATTCAGATAAAATTTCTATTGAGTAAATGTTATTTGATTTTTTTTCACCATATCCGATATTGATTTTCAAGTACATTATTCGTTAAAATATTAATATTTTATTTTGATTGAAAAATATTAAGCAAGTGTCCGAATTGGTTGAAAAATTATGCGAAAATAAAATGTGCTTGCGCATTTGGTTGAAAAAAATCAACCAAATCATGGCCGAGCGCCACCGAAATTATAGGTGTGAGGAAATTATAGTTCTCGGAGTAACCGCTGGAAGCCGCACGCGCGCTCGTTTCTCGTAAGCGTAGCGCGAACCGAAAATCTACTTGAACGCCGGTGAAACTCTAAAGAGTATCGCTTCTCGGCCTGTGGCTAAGATCAAATTGTAGCACCTGTTTTTATCAGTTGAATATCTGATATTCTCTCCATGGATATTCCATTGGATATCTGATATTCTCTCCACTATTGTCGTGGATGATTATTCCAATGCTCACTTTTTATTTAAGATTTAAAACAAATTGAAAAACTTACGTCTCAAGGCATACTCGTTTCGATGTTGTCAAGAAATAATTTATTCTATTGATTATATTTTTGTACGAAATGAAAAATGTTGTAGCAACCGCTTAATTATTTCATCCATACATCTACGGATTGTATGTAGAATGATTTCAATAGAATATCATTTTATTTGAAGGATAATGCAGATATTCAGAGAACAGAAGAGATTTTCAAATAAAAATAATACGTTATTTGAATCAATCCGGAAAAAATGGACATATATAAACATA
Organism: Ophion ellenae; assembly: GCA_963210295.1. Lineage (NCBI taxonomy): Eukaryota > Metazoa > Arthropoda > Insecta > Hymenoptera > Ichneumonidae > Ophion > Ophion ellenae. Next base: position 3,594,117 of record OY723397.1, on the reverse strand, counting down.
AATAATCATGTATGATCTTGTCATAAATGATTATGAACGACATTTGTCTCTATATAATCATATATTGTAATATATAGCCATATATGATGACATGTAATCATATATGATTATACATAATCATATATCATCATAATCATTGCATATGCAATAGTATATGGATATCTGATATTCTTTCCACTATTGTCGTGGATGATCATTGTCGTGGACTTACTTTTTATTTAAGATTTAAAACAAACTGAAAAACTTACGTCTCATGGCGTATTCGTTTCGATGTAGTAAAGAAATAATTCATTCTATTGATTATATTTTTGTACGAAATAAAAAATGTCGTAGCAACCGCTTAATTATTTCATCAATACATCTACGGATTGTATATACAATTATTTCAATAGAATATCATTTTATTTGAAGGATAATGTAGATATTCAGAGAACGGAAGAGATTTTCAAATAAAATAATATGTTATTTAAATCAATTACATTTTCCAATATTTTATAATTTTGTAGCAATCTCATATATCGATATTATTTGAATCGACCAATATATTTTTTTGATTCAAGTGGTTTTCTTTCTCACAAGGAACATCCCTCAGGTGACACCCTTCGATTTTGTTGAAATTTGGATATGTTATAAAGCACCGAAAAGTAAGCGATACGTATTTTTTTATCGGCGGAAAAACGGTTTTGAGGGGTGAAACCACCCCTTAATTTTTTTGCAATGTCACTGTAGTGGATTTTTCATTGCTTCGGACTAGAAGAATTTTCGTTTTTGTCTCATTAAAATCGGTGGACTCCTTGTGTGTGAAACTGCTATATTAGCCCTAGAGATGCCTTTTTCGAGGGGTGGTTTCACCCCTTAAAACCGTCTTTCCGCCGATTAAAAAAAATACGTATCGCTTACTTTTCGGTGCTTTATAACATATCCAAATTTCAACAAAATCGAAGGGTGTCATCTGAGGGATGTTCCTTGTCAGTGTATCAGTGAATATGTGATATTCTCTCCATGGATATTCCATTGGATATCTGATATTCTCTCCACTATTATCGTGGATGATCATTCTACTGCTCCCTTTTTAAGATAAAAAAAAATTGAAAAACTTTCAATTTGCTATATTAAACATTCTTGGCCTGTGGCTGGGTCCATGGAGTTATTTATGTATGGACTGTGGCGTATGAAAGTAGCTTCTTTTTCTTCACTCTTCAAGTTCCACGGAAAGCGAATTTTATGGTGGATTCGAAATATTTGTATGCACGCGATTGGCATATCGCAATTCATTTCTTCCATTTATTCAGATGTTAATATTATCAACGTAGACTCAACGTCACGTAGAATATCAATAGTTTTTTATTTTTTGAAAATTATCATTTCGTAATATCGTAATATTATTCTAAAACGGCATAAAATATAATACAACTATATTACTTTTCACGGGGAGACGCACTATCGGGGAATGTTTGAAATGAAATATCGAGGGGTCAATTGGAGACGTGGCAATCGCGATCGGACGACCAATTAAATGTCATCATAGATTTTCGACGCTCGTAAATAATTGGCTGACCCGGGCGATGTACGATTATGTCTTTGACCTTTCGGCGTCGTTTGGCCGCGCTTCCGAAGCCTTCGAACTGGGTCAAAAGTGCGTTTTGTGTCTCCGCCGAGATGAGGGTTCGAGGCCAAAATTGTATTCCCTCGCTCTTTCGCGTACACGTCCCTCGAGCGTTTCCCCCGTATTCTATGTTTCTTCGAGAGCACGTTTCGTGCTGTGAATAAACCGACATTCCTCCCGGCGAATTTACGAATCGATCGAAGCGACGACGTATCCGCAAATTCTCCTCCGAATACTTCTGAATATTTACCGTAAAATGGGGTTACTTTGAACCAGGGTTGCAAATAATGCATTACTTTTTGTAATGCATTAGCTTTTTCGTTACTCGTTACTTTACATTTTATAATGCATTAGCATTTGCGTTACTCGTTACTTTACATTTTGTAATGAAAAAAAATTCGTTATCCAATACATTACATTATCCATTACATTACGTTACATTATCCAATACATTCCATTATCCATTACATTACGTTACATTATCCATTACATTACGTTACATTATCCATTACATTACATTACATTATCCATTACATTACGTTACATTATCCATTACATTACATTACATTACATTACATTACATTACATTATCCATTACATTACATTACATTATCCATTACATTACATTACATTATCCATTACATTACATTACATTATCCATTACATTACATTACATTATCCATTACATTACATTACATTATCCATTACATTACATTACATTATCCATTACATTACATTACATTATCCATTTCATTACATTACATTACATTATCCATTACATTACATTACATTACGTTACATTATCCATTACATTACATTACATTACATTATCCATTACATTACATTACATTACATTATCCATTACATTACGTTACATTATCCATTACATTACATTACATTACATTATCCATTACATTACGTTACATTATCCATTACATTACGTTACATTATCCATTACATTACATTACATTATCCATCACATTACATTACATTACATTATCCATTACATTACGTTACATTACATTATCCATTACATTACATTACATTACATTATCCATCACATTACATTACATTACATTATCCATTACATTACAAACAAATTCCATTACTCATTACATTGAAATCTGTAACGTGAAAATTTGAATTTCTCATTACATTGGAATTTGTAATGTGAAACATTTCCATTCCTCATTACATTACATTTTGTAATGCGAACAATTGCCATTACCGTCCGTTTATATAAGGTCACGATACACTGCCAAATTTTTTTAATTTATGTAAATAGGATCTATTTAAATGAGATAGGTTTATTCCTCGTCTCACGGCCTACTACGATCTTATTTGTTTCAAAAATATTTCTTTATCCATTTCAGCTATTCTTTTTAAATATCAAATATATTCAAATCGAATAAATACAGATTCGATTCAAATAAATCTTTATTTGCTTACAATCTACACTGTAAATCTAAGTGTACCATGTGCATAAAATATTTCATAAATCCAAAATGAAGTTGAGCACTTAATTGAGAGTTTACCACAACGATTTTGTATCGTAATTCGTCATGCCCTGGCCTTTCGGAATGATTTTTTTCGAAGAAAGTATTTCACCTATATCGGTATTGAACCTAGTACCTACCTACTCATAGCTACACATGCTACCCATATGCTACCGAGTGCTTGTAACATCTTCGTCGCAGATATAGCATAAGAGACCAAATTAATTCCTATAATTATTCGCTGTATCACATAAACCATATCAATTAGTTGATATCATTGTGATATTAAGTATCACAACGCTCAATAATTTTTCATATGGAAAGTATTCGGCGAAAATAGTCACTATAAAAATGTAAAAAAAAATCGAATGGGATTGTTCAAACATACGCGCTGGCATCACTCCATGAGTGAATAAGGCAATAAGAATAATATGTAATTTTTTTGAAGGATTTCTAAATATAATATATAATAATTTTTAATCCCCTCACGCTTTTATCTATTTTTACATATATCGAATGATTGAGTGTAGTAATTAAAATACCACCAACGATTTAGTCCAAGCTATGTATACTGGTCCGTTTCCTATAATGCCCAAACCGGGTCCTATTATGGTAATCCCGACAGTGATTGCCATATAAGGGCCTTCAAGGGCTTATTGAGGCTTCTCTGATAGGGAAAGCCTCAAATAAGCCTTTGAAGGCTCTTATTTTTAAGAGGGATGCCCTATCAATTTTCCGCACGGGTTTGTATGCGCCGACGGTTAAAAATTCCTAAATTTAATGTTCCGAAATTACAAAGTTCAAGATTATGCCAGCGAAAGTCTACACAATTGACTGTAAATGATGCAGAACGTATAACATTGTCTAGACAAATTTCAAATCTGACGTAAAATAACTTCTAGAGGCCGAAAAAAAGGCTTTTTGGGGATTTTTATTTCTCAGAAAAACCACAAAATAAATCAACGATTTTTAGGCAAATTTTTGGAAAGTGAAAAATGTTTCACTTAATGATGATAATTGATAATTATGATCAGTCTTATAATTATCATTGTGACCAAAATCAACTTGAGCAACATTGCAATAAACTTTAGCAACATTATAATAAACTTGAACAACGAATTTGAGCAACAATAGAAAAAAACTTGAAAGAGAATCGTATTTCGGCGCTGTGTTAACCCCCATGGAAATTTATATACGCAAAAATATACTGCAAATTTATTTTATTAATAATTGTAATATATGTGAAATATATGCCATATATTGAAAATATATGTTGCATATATGTGCCAAATTCTAATTTTCGTAACGTTTTTATGTATGAGATGTATATGCGTGGTATTACTGTACATCAATGTATCATATATCAATGATATATGTAGCATTTACCCTGCATATATACCACATATATTTAGCATATATGGTGCATACACACTGCATAAATGGTACATATATGCCTCATATATACAGATATGCTACGCATATCTGTATATATGATAGTGTGTATATGTAATAGTGTACTTTAACTGTAAGTTTAGTTTTTTTAAGTTTAAGTTTTAAGTTTTATTAAGTTTAACTGTAATAGTGTTTATACACAGCATATATTTCTTGTCAGAAATATGTATCAAAAATGTATGCGTCATATATGACGCATAAATGACACATACACGAGTCATATATGACGCATACATTTTTGATATATTTTTCTGACAAAAAAAAATAGATTGAAAATATATCGAAAATATATGCGTCGTATATGCCTCATATATGCTTCATATATACTGTTTATACGTAGCATATATTTTTTTGGTCAGAAAAATATATCGAAAATATATGGGTCACATATGTGTCATATTTTTTGTGCATATATACTGAATATATACGTATTATTCTATTTTTTGTCACTATAAATGCGACCGATATATATATATATATATATATATATATATATATATATATATATATATATATATATATATATATATATATATATATATATATATATATAGCAAATATTTTCTGCATATATTTTACATACACAAATTTCCATGGGGGAAAGTAGCCTCAAAAACTGTCAAAGTTACCCTTAATGTCAATTTACCCCCCGTTTCACGGCACTTTCATGCGAAGCTAAAATATTTGTTAATTTATTTCTGTGCACGGTATATATCAATAATACTCGATAATAATAGTCAAGTCTCCAAGGCAATTAACCCGTTAGAATTAATTGCTACTTTAGCACTAAGCCTGCCGAGAAGGATTCGCCGCGGGATTTCGCGATGAGTCTTTGCCGAAGGGAGAGGGAAAAAGCCACATGCGTGAGAGAGGAGAAATGTCACGAGCCTATCAACGAGGAAAAAGTACAAAGAAAACTTCAACGTGTAACATGTTCGATTCGGATGACATTTCGCCAGGGTTGCTCGTGCACCCTCGATCTTTTCCTCTTCGTTCCAGTCGACCTTTTTTAAATATTTTTCCAGCTACGAAACTCGGACGAATATACAGTACCCTACAACTTCTTTGGAGCTACTTTGAACAGATTTTGGAAGTTTTTCGTGGGTAACTTTTTTTTAACATCCTAGATACCAACTTTTCTTGCTCTAATAGAACAGTGGGTCCTTTGGCTATCAAACGTATAATAACGTCAAGGTCCATCATCGCCTGACAATTTGATATATACATTTTTTTCAAAGTGTCAAAGTAGTCCCGAGTGTGGGGCTTCTTTGACAGGGCACTGAAATGCATCTTATGTCAAAGATTAAGTTACTTTTGAATCATTTTGATAGAAAATATAATATTTTATGCATTATACATGGAATTAAATGAAAAACAACCATTTTTTCTAATCAAATTGTTATCATTATTAAGGCAGCAGAACTCGAACAATTTTCGTCCAATCGACTTGAAATTTTAACTGGAGCTTCTTAGAATACTTTAACAGAAAATTGTAAAAAATATATCGTAAAAACGAACTTTTTTTCCAACTTTAGAGACGACTCTATCTTTCTTTTAAATTATTTTTTAATTACCCCCGTACTTGACTGCTAAAAATAATATAATTAACGAAAATATTTCACTCTTACTTCCGGAACTAAATTGACGACAGTTCTACTGCGTGCCGCGGAGAGGGTTGGCTGAAAAACAGGAGTACTATAGTGACTCATGCGCCGCCATTTTGTGTACTTTTGACAAATAGTTTTTTTTTTGCATATTTCAATGTTTATCTTATAAAACCTAAAAGCTCTTTTGACCATGTATATTATTTCTTTCTTTAAAAATAATCCAAAGAAAACGGTCGAAAATGGGCAGTTACAGGGGTGCGCCGTCCCGTAATGGAATTTTTTTATTAATACTCATAGTCAATATATGGATGTTTATTACCTGAAAAATGTGAGAAAAATTTGGGAGAGAATAATTTTTAATAATAATTGATTTGTCTAAAAAAATATCTCATAATAATGAAACAAAGCACAGCTTTGGAACAACGAATCGAGCCACTCTGAAAAAAATCGGTGTTACTGTACACACTTCAGAGTATTTTCTGGAATTTTTTGAGAAAAATCAAAAGTGGCATACCGACCGAAAAAAAATATTTTTGTTTAATTTTGGTGAAAATGAGCATTTTTTAAACTCGAAAAATTAAAAACAAAATTTTTTCACAAAATTCATGTAAAATTGCAACTTTTTTGTCTTAAACATTTTTCCGTTAAATCAAATGCTCACGAGATATAACGGTATTTTGAAATTTTGAAATTTTGAAAAACTCGAGAAAATGCGATCAAAAAAATTTTGAAAAAATTTACACTTTTTTTTTCATATGATTAAATAATTTGACAAAATTTTAATTTTTTTGAGAGTGGACAACTTTTTGACCGTTCGAAATGGTATGGAACGCCTCATATACATATAGAAGACTGTATACAAATTTTTGTACTCGAATCTAAAGTATAGTTTGCGGAGTACGCCGCTTCCAAGAGGACACTCCGACGAAATTGCTGCTCGGCGGTTGACAGCGATTAAGCCATACGGTTAATTTGAAAAATATAATAAAAATGTATTTAGAAACTAGACATATAGGTTTACAGCATCACGTAGAGGAATTTCGATATCTAAACAAAATGGCGGACCAGCGAATTTTATTTCCGATTTTCATGGAAAATTTTCATCGTTCATAAAAAAACAAATAGAAAGGGGGCCCTGTATAAAAAAAAATCCCTACGTGGTGCTATAGAGACTGAATTTTCGAACGTTTAAGACTTGGCGCATGCAAATCGGATGAATAATTTTTTTAATATGTGTCAACCAGGTTGAGAAACGTAGTTTCGAGAAAAACGCGTTCAAAGCCGAACATCTTCCGCTCGGCGCGGTCGTGCGCTTCGAACGGTTTCACATGAAATGCTGTATCTACGCCAATTTTACAAATTTCTTTTAAAAATTTGGTGAGAGCATTTTTAACAAATGTAGCTTTCAGAAAATGAAAAAAAAAGAATAATGACAATTTTTTTTCACCGTGATGTGGTGCCTAAGAAAAGGTTCTGCCTTGTTGGGCCAAAAAATGTTCGATTTTTCATCAATTTTTTATGCGAAAAGTGTTAAACATAGAATGTTGATATTTGGCATACTGACTAAGCGGTCTTTATTGAACATCAAAATATTTTTTAAAGTTCGACAAAACATGGCGCTGGGGGTGGGAGGAGCCACGTATGTCGGTGCGCGGGCGATGACATTCTTCGCTTGCGGAAGTCCTAAGTCCCGAACAGGTGATCTGAAGAAAAAAAATTAAACATATTTTTACTTTGTACAATATTGTGTATAAGTTGACCTAGAATCAAGAAGAAAAATTGTAAAATAAAAAAATAGTGAGCAAAAAACTGCGAAAATGTTTGGGAAAAAAAAACAAACTTCCTTCCGATCGCTCAACATTTTTTTATTTTTCAACTTTTATTCTTGACTCTAGGTCAACTTATACACAATATCGTACAAAGTAAAAATATGTTTGATGTTTTGCTTCAGATCACCTGTCCGGGACTTAGGACTTCCGCAAGCAAAGAATGTCATCGCCCGCGCACCGACATACGTGGCTCCTCCCACTCCCACCACCATGTTTTGTCAAACTTTAAAAAATATTTTGATGTTCAATAAAGACCGCTTAGTCAACATACCAAATATCAACATTCTATATTTAATACTTTTCGTGTAAAAAATTGGTGAAAAATCGAACATTTTTTGGCCCAAGAAGGCAGAACATTCCCTTAAGGCCATGTGCCACACGCCAGAAAATTTCGACGCGGCCTCTCGTTACGTCGGTAGCGCAGATCTCGTAGTTTTTAGCTACGAGTCGCTACCGACGGACAGCGCAGCGATCGCGAATTCGGTCTCGATGCTTCGCACTGAGGCGAAGAGTCGAAGCCAAATAGACGGCGATCGCTGAGCGCGCGCGTGTGTGTGTGTGTTTGCTACGCCGCGGCAACCGCGTGGAGAAAGAACGAATGCATTCTCGCATGCCGTTCGGTCGTACGCAAGCACCTTACGCCTATGTGTGTATCACACAATTCATACAACTATGCGTAGCGACCATGGTATGCTTGTATTGGAAGCATGCGCTCGCTCGGCAGGAGAGCCGTGAAACTTTGTTGCATTTTACTTTGTATATGCAGCCATCGAATCGATTTTTTTTCGACGACGGCCACAACCAAAAGACTCAGGCATTTTCCCATACTTATTCATATCATTTAAACAAATAAGCTCGAGCACAATTTGTAACATCGATGCCGCTTATCGTTAACGATATCGATCCCTGCCAAAATTTTGAGCGACCGAAATTGCTCGAGACTCACTCTACAAAAAAGTGGTAAAATTTTGCAATGCTCATTATTTAAACAAATGCGTTCAGCATTTTTATCTCTGCCAGGGTTCATATTTGGCAGCATTTTTGCTGGTCAGCTTCTCGAACAATCAAGATCGCTAGCCTCGCTCTACGGAAGAGCGGTGAAATTTTGCGATCGCGCATTGTTTAAACAAATGCCCTCGAATCGATTTTTTTGTCGACGACGGTCATCGGTGGAAATTTCTTTATGGTTGAACTTTCTAGCAAACGGGGTTTGCTAGAGACTCGTATGGTGGAAGGGTGCTAGCATTTTCCCATTCTTTTTTAATTAATTTAAACAAATAAGCTCAAAGACTATTTGGCATCTCGATGTCGCTCATCGTCGACGAATTCGATCTCTGCTAATATCTCGAGTCACGACCGAGATCGCTCGAGACTCACTCTACAAAAGAGTTGTAAAATTTTACAATGCTCTTTGTTTAAACAATTACGATCGGCATTTTTTTCTCTGCCATGGCGTATCTTCGGCAGGTTGTCTGCGGCCGACCAAATTCGCGAGCGAACGAGATCGACCGGGTCTCACTCTGCGAAAGAGTGGTAACATTTTATTATTACTAAATTATTTCTAATTATGCAAAAAAAATCGTTTAGCATTTTTCTCTCTGCCGGAATTCATCTTCGGCAGGTTTCTCCAAAGATCGAATTTTCTAGCAATGACGATCGGAGAAGTCTCGCTCTACAGAAGAGCGGTAAAATTTTACAATCGCAAATTGTTTAGAGGTCATCGGTGTAAAATTTTCGAAAAATCGTTTTGTTGGAAGCACTTTTCAAAAATCCTTGGAAACTTAAAAAATTTTACAATGCTCTCTGTCTCAACAATTGCGATCGGCATTTTTTTCTCTGCCATGGCTTATCTTCGGCAGGTTGCCTGCGGCCGACCAAATTCGCGAGCGAACGAGATCAACCGGGTCTCACTCGGCGAAAGAGTGGTCAAATTTTATTATTAATAAATTATTTCTAATTATGCAAAAAAAATCGTTTAGCATTTTTTCTCTCTGCCGGAATTCATCTTCGGCAGGTTTCTCCAAAGATCGAATTTTCTAGCAATGACGATCGGAGAAGTCTCGCTCTACAGAAGAGCGGTAAAATTTTACGATCGCAAATTGTTTAGAGGTCATCGGTGTAAAATTTTCGAAAAATCGTTTCGTTGGAAGCATTTTACAAAAATCCTTGGAAACAAAAAAAATTACAATGCTCTTTGTTTAAACAATTGCGTTCGCCATTTTTTTCTCTGCCATGGCTCATCTTCGGCAGGTTGGCTGCGGCCGACCAAATTCGCGAGCGAACGAGATCAACCGGGTCTCACTCTGCGAAAGAGTGGTAAAATTTTATTATTACTAAATTATTTCTAATCATGCAAAAAAAAATCATTTAGCATTTTTTCTCTCTGCCGGAATTCATCTTCGGCAGGTTTCTCCAAAGATCGAATTTTCTAGCAATGACGATCGGAGAAGTCTCGCTCTACAGAAGAGCGGTAAAATTTTGCAATCGCAAATTGTTTAGAGGTCATCGGTGGAAAATTTTCGAAAAATCGTTTTGTTGGAAGCACTTTTCAAAAATCCTTGGAAACTTAAAAAATTTTACAATGCTCTTTGTTTCAACAATTGCGGTCGGAATTTTCTTCTCTGCCATGGCTTATCTTCGGCAGGTTGGCTGCGGCCGACCAAATTCGCAAGCGAACGAGATCGACCGAGTCTCACTTTGCGAAAGAGTGGTAAAATATTATAATTATTGTTAAAATAAATACGTTTAGAACTTTTTCTTTCTGCCGGGATTTATCTTCGGCAGGTTCCTCCAAGGATGGAATTTTCTAGCAATGACGATCGCAGGAGTCTCGCCCTACAGAAGAGCGGTGAAATTTTACGATCGCAATATGTTTAAAGGACGACACCGGTGAAAAATTTTCGAAAAATCTTTTTTTTGGAAACCCTTAAAAAATCCTTATAACCTCCAAAAATATGATGAATATTCGTTTATAGCCGAAAAAAACAGTTTTAAAGTGGTTTTCGAGCTATTTTTATAGGAGAGTGTCCGGCGCTGAAAAGCGTCTTCGGCGATGCCATGCCGGTAGTCGCAATTCTCAACTCTTGTAAGCTTGTAATCTATGGGGATAAATTCACCGACTAAAAATAGTTTTATTTTCGACCAAAAGGTGGCATTAGATTACGGAAACAAAACTTCTTCAGGTCTATCGCCTAACCGTTAACTTCACACACGTTTTTTCTCCAAACCACGTTTTCGAAGTCGGGATGCAGCAGAACTTGAACAGTTTTCGTCCCCTCGACCAATCCAATTTCTTCAATTTTTCAAAGTGTTTTTTGAAGCGCTGTATCAATGTGAGAAATGGTCGCATCGAGATGAAAAAAAGCATTATGAAGCTTCAAGTTTCTAGTTTCGAGATCTGTCGTCAAAACAAATTTGTGAGCTACTGTAATCGCGCAATAATAAAAAATAACGAGAGAAAATTTATTTCCAAATTTTTTGGGTTTTTTTTTCAAGGGTCCACGCGCTGGAGAATGTTATTTCAGTTAAATACATGTATAGGTCAGTTAGCTTGTTTATTCAGCTTCTATTTGGTTTTTTTTTGTCTCTCCACGACAATTTCTTGCTGAGATATCCGACTTTGAATGTAAGAAGATCTTTTTGTCTTCGATCACCGTTATCTCAGCAACCAATGATTGCACGGGCAGCTTTGAAAACTTAAATAAATTTCCAACACGACCCTTCCGTTGATTTTTAGAAAAAAACATTTTTTCACCATTAATATTAATTTGAAAAAGCACCAAAAACTGACTTTTTATGGTTTTTCAGTAACTGTACTACTACTTTATATATTATAGTAAATGTACAATCCTTTAAGTATTGATGGAAAGACTAATGTTGCCCGGTTGTTTTTCTGCTTAATGTACCCCCAATAGCCCCGTACATTTTCAATTTGATCCATCGAACCATTTTTTCGGTTCGATTCATCAAAGTTTTACAAAACACAGGAAGAAGTGTATTGTTCTTAAACATCGTATAATCATCATCAGAATGAAAAAAAAAACAATTTTCTTCGACTTTTTTCACAACTTTGACGTAGTTGCTTATTAATGTCAAGAAAAAAAAATTCGAAAAATTTCAATTTTTTTTTCTTCAAATTTGTCAAACATTTCAGGAAACAAGACTGACTCATTTTTACACGATTCGACCTTTGCGCACCATAATTTCACTCATCTTTAATTGCATTCATTAAAAGTTGAAACCCCCAAGCTGTATTCACTAGTCGATCTGAGAACTTGTATGAAATTAATTCTCGATATTTTCTGCGAAGGTTATTAGGGTTACAAAAAAAAATTTCTTCCAAAACTAATCTTTTTTTTAAAGAAAAAACCAATTAACATGTTTTTAACTAATATTTTTTTGGTAATGTTTTTCTACGTTTCGGTAAATAAATTAATCTAAAGTTTTTGTAAACTGTAACGTTTTTCAATTTTTGTTCATGCCTAGTTTGAAAAAAAAACTGTTTTCTGCAACCCTAATAAGCTTCGTAGAAAATATCAAGAGTTAATCGCATAAATGTTCTCAGATCGACTATAGAATACAGTTTGGGGTTATCAACTTTTAATTAATGAAGTTAAACATGAGTGAAAATATAGTGCGCAAAGGCCAAATCGGGTAAAAAATGAGTCAGTATTGTTTCCTGAAATGTTTTACAAAATTAAAGAAATATTTTTAAAAAATTGAAATTTTATGAATTTCTTTTTCTTAAATTTAACAAGAGACTAGTGCAAATTTGTGAAAAAAGTCGAAGAAAATTGGTCTTTCCATTTTGATGATGATTACACGATGTTTAGAAACAATACACTTGTGCCTTTCATTGTTCTGTAAAATATTGATTAATCAGTCCGGAAAAACAGTTCGATGAATCTATTTGAAAATTAACAGGGCTATTGGGGCTACATTACGCTTGAAAAAAAAACGCGGCAACATTAGTGTTTCCATCAATATTTGTAAAGTAGTAGTAGATTTACTGACAAACTATAAAAAGTCACCTTTTGTCCTTTTTTCAAATTAATGTTGAGAGTGAAAAAATGTTTTTCTGAAAGATCAACGAAAGGGGCTGGTAGGAAATTTATTCAAGTTTTCAAAGCTGCCCTTTAATTCCCGTTGCAATCATTGGTTGCTGAGATATCGATTATCAAAGACAAAAGGATCTTGTTTCATTTAAAGTCGGATATCTCAGCAAAAAATTGAAGTAGAGAGACAAAAAACCAAATTAAAGCTCAATCAACAAGCTAACTGACCTATACATTTAGTTACGTGGAAAAAAATTAACTAGCCCGTGAACCCTTGAAAAAAAGAATAATAAATTTGGCAATTATTTTCTTCCGCTATTCTTATGATAGCGCGAAAACCGCAGCTCACAAAAAAAAGTTGCCAAAAAATCGCGAAACTAGAAACTTGAAGCTTCGAAGGCTTTTTTTTATCTCGATGCGACCATTTTTCACATAGATACAGTGCTTCGAAAAAACACTCCAAAAAAAGAAGAAATTTTCCGTTCCTTTAATTTTTCGGAGTAGTATATCAAAATTATGGTCGAAAACACAAACTTTTTATCCTCGTTACGATCGTTTAAAAATTATTTTTAAATTTTTCCCCGTATTTGACTTCTAAAACTAACATAATCAACGAAAATATTTCGCTCTTAGTTCCAGGATTAAATTAACGATAGTTGTACTGCGTTCCGCAGAGAGAGTATGAGGTTGAAGTTTATGTCGTTGGAACGCAACGAAAATTAATATTCGTGAATTCCTTTAATTTATTTTGGCAAACTTTGTTCACAAAAATCTTCTAACCATTTTTTAAGATGTTTATTTAGCGATCTACAATATAAATCTTAAAACAAAAGTTTTTCTATAACAATAAAAATATAAAAAATAAAATGTAGGCAAAAGCTTTCGTTGCGTTCAAACGATGTAAACTTCAACAGTATGGAGAGAGTTGACTGAAAACCAGTAGTGCTATAGCAACTCGTGTACCGCGATTTTCTATTCTTTTGACAAATAAACTCTTTTTACATACTTCAATATATACCTGATAAAACCTAAAAGTTCTTTTGACCATGTATTTTATTGGTTTCTTTAAAAAAAATCTTCAAAAAACGGTCGAAAATGGGCAGTGACGGTGGTGTTCTCCTTCCTTGACACACTGCGTCATTTTGACCTGAACGAATTTGAAATAAAATGCTGACTTACCCAAAATTGAAAGATTTCAATAATTTTTTACAACAATTCAAGTTTAGGCTTTCCGAGTTGCTAAAGACTTGCCCTGTGGAAAGGTGGTGACATCTTACCGTCCGTTTTAATAAATTTAAACAAATACCTCGACCATGATCCATATACACTTGGTCCACCGCTCGCCTCACGAAGGTATGGGTAAGGTGCTGATGTCATCAGACGACGGAGATTCAGCCCGGACAGTGGCTTATTCTCCTCGAAAAATTTCATCGGAAATATTGTGTCCATAGTCCACCAAGGAACGAAGAAGAAACTCTGTGTTACGCTGGTTTTTCTCAAAACACAATTTTTCAAAATGGCACGCAGCATAACTTAAAAAATTTTCATTATTTTCACTCCAAATTTTGAGTACATGTTTAAAATAACATTCCAAAGAGGAATACGTACGGGATTTTCTATGAGTTAGTTATAACATTAGTTATTACTAAATGATTGTCCTTTTTTTTCTGTCGAAAATTAAGATTTTGGTTTAATGCTCCCCAATTACACAAAAATTAATATTTTCACAATCCTCTACGTATTTCTCTAGCTATACTCGTGTAAATTAATAGAAATTTATTTATATTATTCTAAAATCGAATTTGAGTCAGCTATACTGCGTGCCGCAGAGCGTCTCAAATTCAACATGCCTCTCCAGAATAGCTCCAGCCTCACCTTTTGGCATAATTTTTTAATATACATTTCATTTTGGTCACTCGAAGATAAGACTAATAACATCCTTGAATATTAATAGTCTCTTATTTGTCCTACAAAAAAAATCGAGAAATATCACTCAAGTTTTGACGTTTACAGTGGTGTAAGCCCTTATGATAAAACGAGCGTGCGCTCTTGATTTCTATCGATTTTGTTCAAATTTTAACCAGACATTGTTCATATCATCATGCAAGTTTGAGTGAAATTTCAGAACAGTTGACTACTTAGATTGGGAGATAATGGATTTTTCAATAGCAACTTTTAATACTGCAGGGTCTGCATTGGCCGAAAATCACGTCACATAATTCAGCGTACCATTCTTTTGGGTTATTCATTTTGAGGAAAAATTATGATTAGATAGCAAACTAGTTAGGGAACGAGTGAAAAAAGTTTAGATTGTCTTTACTATTCAGTTTTGCTTAAGACGTTCAGTAACGACAGAATAACTCTCGGTAAAAAATATTTGTCCCTATAATAAGAAGACATTATGCAACACCGTAGAACAGTATTGGTCAATATGTCGAGAAAAAAGATAATTATCGTGTTCCTAAAGTTAGAAACTTTTAACGTAAAAAGAAATGTTTGCGTTATAAACATTAATATTTCATATTGCTATCCTTGTGTCTTTTTATAGAGGACAAATATTTGTTACGGAAAGCAGACGCTGCAGTGTTAAAAGTTGCAATTTTAAAACCCATTATCTTCGAATCTAAATAGTCGACTGTTCTGATATTTCACTGAAACATGCATAATCATACGAACAATGTCAGGTTAAAATTTGAACAAAATCTATAAAAATCAAGAGCGCATGCTTGTTCTACCTTAACACGTTCAACCGTTGACCATTCAATTCTGTTGAAGATGCAAGAAGGCTCTAGCGTCCTCGCCCTTTGTTTTGAAACATACATACGTAAGCGAAAGGCCTTGCACAGATTGGTGGTGCGATCCATGGCAAGATATTGTTCCTTGCGGTCAGCCTTGCTGGTGCTCTCGGAGAGATTGGAGACAGCGGTGATATCCTCGTGACACCGGGACTGTATATTGTCGCCGCGACGATTGATGCAGTTTCTCATCCTCGGCAGTACGTACTTGCTGCCGTGGATAAATCCAATGGTCCATCTAGATGGTAAATCCGACGCTACATTAGTTCTGGTTCCTACATGATAGCCCAGGTCACCCTGAGCACCATACATTAGTATGGTGCTCAGGGTGAAGCTATCGAGGAATCGCCACAGGTCCACAAATCATCCATGTTTGAGACGTTATAGTTTAGCGTTCGTAGGCAAAGGGTCTTGAATTTCGTGCCTCATTTTAGTCGCACACTGCTCAGGAAATGAAAAATATGCGATCTGCGATTTTTTCACGAATAAATACCGAGGTATTTCTGCGAAGAGCAAATAAACTTGGGTTTCTTGCATCCGAGCCGTTGGCTATTTGACACATCAGCGAGCGGGAAAGCAATGCGAGGGAAGATCGTGGCAAATTACAAAGTACGTAAATTGAGGTTATAAGGTTATAGCACGTACGTACCTTGACTTCCGGTGTTTTCCTCGATTGATGTTCCTCGATCTTCTTCGCGTAATCGGCCGCGGCGGTTTTCTCGTTGATTATTTCGTTGTCGGGATTTCTCGTCGGTGGTGTGCCTGCGTCCTGAGGCGTTGTTCACAGCAAAAAAAAACTCATCAAAGCGCGACGAAAACAAACTGCACTCTATCACTATTTCCACTATTCACATTCTATACCACACTCTATCACACACATCGTATGAAATATAATTCGAACGAATGTGCGAGGTTAAGGCTCCGGCTTTCGACCTGTCAAAAAATAAATTGTTCCGGAAGGAGGCGAGCGCGGTCGGTCAAAACTGTCGAAGTGAGCTGCGCGCCGCCAGTGAGAAAACGGATGAACTGAACGCTCGCTCCGGTACCTGATATTTTGAGCTTTGTTGGTACATATTTGCTACATTTATGTAAAAATTTCAAAATGCTTTTTCTCCGCCATTTGCTCATGAAAACAGGTGAAACAAAGCTCAAAATGTGTGCTTTTTCACTGTCGAGAGCATGATTCGCGCCAAATTAACGACAATGCGATGCAATGGTCAATAATTCACAGTTTTTCGCATGGTAACCACAAACTGCAAATTTTTTTTCGAAATTTTGGAAAATTTCACGAATCATGCTCTCGGAGCAAGCGTCCTGCATGCACACAACAAATTTCATTCCAATTGATTGTTCCGTTTGGGAGAATTCCTATTTCAAAATTTCGAAGCGGTCGGAGGCGTGTGGCACATGGCCTTAAGGAAACATTTTACATAAAAATATCAAGTACCTGGGGTGCTATTATCGGCACTTATTAATGAGTCTTATAATTGTCATTGAGATCAATATCGACTTGAGCAACATTACAATCAACTTTAGCAACATCATAATAAACTCGAACAACAAATTGTTCACGTTTATTTCTCGCACACATTTAAAACGTATTTTGGCGCGCTGTCAAAGTAGCCCCAAAAACTGTCAAAGTTACCCTGAATGTCAAAGTAGCCCCTTTTTACGGTATATTCCGGAATGATACCGAAGTTTGCATCGTTGCAGACGTAGCGAATTTTTTTTTTAATTCTCGATTTTTGACGATCAACTGGTTGCTTTATGTGTTTGGTGAAGAAAAAACATGTATCCGCCATGTACGTCTCCCAGAAGCCGCCCTTAGGCGGGGGTGAAAAATCGAAAAATATCGTATCTACCGACGTACAGGTATCACACATTTTCTTTTTCGATATTCGCATAAGGGAGCTCTAAAAAGTATCCTGAAAAAAATTTGGATGATTTTCGAGATCGGTAAGCCACCTTTAGGCGATGGTGAAAAATCGAAAAAAAATCGTATCTACCGACGTACAGGTATCACACATTTTCTTTTTCGATATTCGCATAAGGGAGCTCTAAAAAGTATCCTGAAAAAAATTTGGATGATTTTCGAGATCCGGAAGCCACCCGTAGGCGAGGGTGAAAAATCGAAAAAAATCGAAACAAATTGTATCTACCGACGGACAGGTATCACACATTTTCTTTTTCGATATTCGCATAAGGGATCTCTAAAAAGTATCCTGAAAAAAATTTGGATGATTTACGAGATCGCTAAGCCACCCTTAGGCGATGGTGAAAAATCGAAAAAAAATCGTATCTACCGACGTACAGGTATCACACATTTTCTTTTTCGATATTCGCAAAAAGAAGCTCTAAAAAGTATCCTGAAAAAAATTTGGATGATTTTCGAGATCCGCAAGCCACCCTTAGGCGAGGGTGAAAAATCGAAAAAAATCGAAACAAATCGTATCTACCGACGGACAGGTATCACACATTTTCTTTTTCGATATTCGCGTAAGGGAGCTCTAAAAAGTATCCTGAAAAAAATTTGGATGATTTTCGAGATCGGTAAGCCACCCTTAGGCGATGGTGAAAAATCGAAAAAAAATCGTATCTACCGACGTACAGGTATCACACATTTTCTTTTTCGATATTCGCAAAAAGGAGCTCTAAAAAGTATCCTGAAAAAAATTTGGATGATTTTCGAGATCCGCAAGCCACCCTTACGCGAGGGTGAAAAATCGAAAAAAATCGAAACAAATCGTATCTACCGACGTACAGGTATCACACATTTTCTTTTTCGATATTCGCATAAGGGAGCTCTGAAAAGTATCCTGAAAAAAATTTGGATGATTTTCGAGATCGGTAAGCCACCCTTAGGCGATGGTGAAAAATCGAAAAAAAATCGTATCTACCGACGTACAGGTATCACACATTTTCTTTTTCGATATTCGCAAAAAGGAGCTCTAAAAAGTATCCTGAAAAAAATTTGGATGATTTTCGAGATCCGGAGCCACCCTTAGACGAGGGTGAAAAATCGAAAAAAATCGAAAAATTTCGGACGCGGGAATGAAAAAAAAACGTTATCGTTCGGTGTTCGATTCAGGTGCAATATGGCGACCGACGGGTCTGTCGCTGATTTATCTGGGCCTGGCGCTGTACTCGCCGATGGTGCCGATCCCGACTCGCGAGACGATGAACGCCGGTCACACCGGAAGATACCTCAAGGCTTGCATGATCCTGACTTTTCTCGCTGCTCTGAGCCAACTGACGTTTCACATCGTTCTACTCTCGCTAGCCCCGTACGGGCACTTTCTTCCCCCAGGGAGCTTCCTGGAGAAGCTCTTGAGGCACGTGGGTCTCGTTAGGCTCGACGGTGCGACCGTCTGGGAAGTTTTTTTCTGGCTACTGCCGGAAATGATAGCCCTACCGACAACGATCGCGATGTATCTATTCTGCAAACGTACGAGCCGAGAAGCGACGAGAGGGGACGACGAGAGCTCCAGTCTAGGACCCCCCGCCACCAAGAAAATCCACCAGGACGCCAATACCAAGGTAATCTCTCGTTAGCAGACACACACTGAGAAAAAAAATCATTCATCCAATATCATTGGTGTTATTGAATGAAATTTCGTTGATTCAATTGTAAAATTGTCGGTGTAAATAATCGGATTTATTAGTCCAAACAAAACGCTGTTGAATTTAATAACATGATAAAATTGAAAGTTTTTTTTCATTCTAAAGATATATTGTTAGCCGAGAACAATATGTTATCGGAAGGATCTAAAAAATTATCGCGAACAAATTATATAGTTTTGAATGAATTTTCTGCAACGAACAAAAAAAGCAATTCATAACATGAATATTGTTGATTCGAGTACACAAGAAAAATTGAATTTCGCTCGCTTGATTCAGATAAAATTTCTATCGAGTAAATATGTTATTTAATTTTTTTCACCATATCCGATTTTTATTTTCCAGTATATTATTCGTTAAAATATTAATATTTTATTTTGATTGAAAAATATAAAGCAATGTCTGAATTGGTTAAAAAATTATGCGAAAATAAAATTTGTTTCTTGCGCATTTGATTGAAAAAATTCAAACAAATCATGGCCGAGCGCCACCGAAAGTATAGGTGCGAGCAAACTCGTAGTTCTCGGAGTAACCGCTAGAAGCCGCACGCGCGCTCGTTTCTCGTGAGCGTAGCGCGAACCGAAAATCTACTAAAGGGGTCAGGCCACTCTAGAGGCCGAAAAAATAGGCTTTTTGAGCATTGTTTTTCGGAAAAACTACAAAATAAATCGAGATTATAAAAAAGAGTGTTTATCATACACATCATCGACTGTATACAATAATTTTTTGAAGCGATCACGGGGCTGTACCAGTGTGAACGCTGAAAATTTGGTCGATCTTCGAGAATTTTTTGGAAGAAAAGTACTCAATTAAATGTTTCGGAAAATTCAGAATATATTTGGCTATATTTGACCTATATTACATAATTTTTTTATAGAAAAATATTGAGATCCAAGCGACTTATGCGCTGTCTTCGGAGGCGCCAAAAAAAAGTTCCTCCACTGCTGACATGATTCCGGCCGATTAAGTAGCTGAAACCGAAAAAGGAAGAAATGTCGTTAAATTGGAAGGTATTTCCTGCACAATGACGTAGGATTTTCAAAAAATATCAAAATCTAACAAAATGGCGTAGTTATGAAAAAAGTCTGTTTTCTTGCCTATAAAATGGTGGTATTTTTCAATGCCAAATCGTCAATTTTCATCCCATTAAAAATATCCTACGTCATTGTAGAGTAAATATATTCAAGAGTACTTAGTTCAAACTTCAAGTCAATCGGATAATTGCGCTTTGAGTTACTACGTCAGCAAATTTGAAAAATCTCATTTCGAGAAAAACGCGTTTAAAGATTTAACTATCGATGTTTGCAAGATAAAATCACATTGATATGAATGATATAAATGATAATGATATTCTTGAAAGTACAAACTGTCGAAAAAGGCAACAAAAAAAATCGACTTTTTGAAAGTGTCACACTGGTGTATAGCCCCTTAATTTCAAAATGGTGGCTGTGCAGCGTTTATCTCAAAACTGCATTTTTTAAGTTGGCCGGAAACATAAAAATACATTGTCTCCCGAAGTACGTAGGATTTTTTTTATATTGCACCGTTCATTTGTTATTAACAATTATCTGACGATTTTTTAGGCAAATTTTCCACTTTCCAAAAATTTCCGATTTTTCAGGCAAATTTTTTTGAAATTGAAAAATGTGCCTAAAAAATCGTCAGATAATTGTTAGTAACAAATGAACTATGCAATATAAAAAAAATCCTACGTACTTCCATAGACAATGTATTTTTCAAGATATATTCAACATTTCAAGTGAATCGGTTGAAAATTGTATGAGTTATGTTTCCGGCCAACTTAAGGGGCCAGTCCATTTTGGAGCCACGAAAAAACGCTATTCTCGTGATTTTTTTTGAGGATTTTATAAAACATATGAATATGAAAGTTGTTGGGCTTGATGAATAAAGTCTTGAAATACATTTAAAAAATGTTTATTCATTTTTATTCATTTTTAAGTACAAAAACTATAGTTTAACGTCACGCCTCAAAATAGGTGGGCTGGGTAGCTCCATCACAACCCGGCAACGGCTTGTCTGACACAAAAAATCAAGCCCATCGGATTCGGTATGACACCAGCTACAAAATTACCCTCGGATATAAAGTTTTATCAAAAAGTAGAAAAATTACAGATGAAAAACGAAAAAAGTAAGAAAACGCGTTTTTTTCGCAGTTTTTCGCAAAAAAAGAGTAAAAATAAAAATGTCAAAACCATCGAGGGTCATCTTGTTGCGAATCATGTTTACAGTATGTGGTTCAAATTTCAAGAGAATCGGTTTATTAGCTTCAGCGATACGAAGGAGCTAGATTTTGAAAACGTTGTTTCGAGAAAAACGCTCAATCGGCAATTCCTGCACCGTACAAAATCCCTTCTGATTGCTCGTCATCGTCGATTCCTTCAAGTCTTGCTTGCTTTCGATTTTTTGAAATTTTCAGTGGACTGGCCCCTTGAAAAATGCAGTTTTGAGATAAACGCCGCACAGCCGCCATTTTGAAATTAATCGCTTCAAGAAAATTATCCTATACAGTCACTGACATGTATGATAAACACCCTTTTTTGTAATCTCGATTTATTTTGTAGTTTGTCTGAGAAAAAAAAATCCCCAAAAAGCCTATTTTTTCGGCTTCTAGGGTGGCCTAAGGCCTTGGACGCCGGAAGAACTCTAAAGAGTATCGCTTCTCGTGATCGCCGTGACGCGGCGATTTAATATCGAGGTCTCGACGAGTGTCTCAAAACTTGAAAAACGCCTGTTGCAGATAATAAATTTCCTGGGCATGGCAGGAACGTACGTCGCGTTGGCTTCCATCTGCTGCGTCGCTTCGCTCACGCCCTCGGTGGAGGGCGCGTTATACTTCCTCGTATTCATCGGTGCGGCGACCTGGTGGGCCTGCCACAGGGAACTCTTGCGGGGCTTCGCGGTCGTCTGTCGGCTGCTGATGGGCCTCGTGGTTCTTCACATCATCGTGCTCCTCGCATATCAGAATCAATGGCCCCAGGAACTCGTGCCCGTAAACGGCACGTGGGCGCGCTACTTTGCCCTCGATCCGTACTACAGGAGCAACGAGACCCGCGCTACGTCGATTACGTCGACGACACTTCCGAATGGACCAGCTACAGTCACGCGCTCGGACTATTCTGGCTCTATTACATTCTTGCACTGCAGTCGCAATTCTTGTTCAGAAAGCCGGTAAGGTCGTTGACGTTTGGGCCACTGTTTTTTTTTTTTTTTTATCCTCCGCGAGAATTCACCATTGTTCTTCGTCAATAACGACCGCTCTCTTTCTCACTCTGTTCGATGATTAACAAAATCTCCCCTGGCTGGAGCCCATTTTTATGTTTTGTTTCATCAGCCGATAAATCCGATATTCCGCGCGCGTAAACTCGTTAAGGCCTTAGGCCACAGTGACGGGTATAAAATCATGTGCTAATTTGACAATTTTTGCCGTATGAAAAAGTGATACACTCATAAAATTAATTACACATCTATTCAGTATGAATATCAAGCTGTTGGAACGTATACAGTGGCGTGCGAAAGTTTCGAGCCAACGTTTTTTTTTTTCGCAGTTATTCGATAAAATATTTAATGCCTGGACCTCTGCGTCATTTCAAATATTTGAGGGAGCTATGATATGCATAACGGCGTGGTATATTATTTTGTTTGTACAGTGTATGGTTTGTGTCCAGCGTCGAACGCGTTCGGTCAGTGTGCAAAAATATTGGGCCGCTCTCTCACCTTCTCCAGCCACACGGTTTGTTTACGTTTTCTTCCGCGCTTTCTTTCGCGTTAGCTCGAAACATAAAGAACCATGAAAAAATCAGTTCTATTTCTGGCGCAATGGCGAACACACACAAAAATTGAGGTCCGCGAACTTGTGTTAGAACTATTTGAAAAAGGAAAGAGTTCTCGTGATATTGCAAATACTCGATCTATTGGGAACAGCACGGTAAACCGTATTATTGCGAAATACAAATCAACAAATTCGCTGTGTGATAAAAGTCGAAGCGGTAGACCACGAAAAACTTCAAAACCCGTGGACAAAATTATTAAAAGAAAGTGCGTCATAGATCCGCGAAAAACTGCAGCAATAATTTCGCGAGAATGACGCAGTGAAAATCTTGCTGATATCAGTCGGAGTACGGTATCCCGACGTCCGAAGGCTGTGGGATTGATTGGGCGCGTCGGTGTAAAGAAACCACTCGTTAGCACAAAGAATAAGAAGGCTAGATTGAATTTTGCCAAAAAATATCAACATTGGACAGTATCGAATTGGCGGAAAGTTCTTTTTTTCCGACGAATCCAAATTTCAATTGTTCGGAAGCAATGGTCGCAAGTACGTGAGACGTCCAGCAGGCACCAGATACGATGTACGATATCAAATTCCAACTGTAAAACACGGTGGCGGAAATGTTGAAGTTTGGGGAGCATTTTCTGATAACGGTATTGGTCCGCTAATAGAAATCCAAGGCAATATGGACGCTATAATGTATCGAAATATATTGCAAGACCATATGCTCCCATTTGCAAAGAAAAATATGCCGAATTGGTGGATATTTCAACACGACAATGATCCCAAACATGCTTCGCGTCTTGTGAAGAATTTCCTTGAAAGCCGAAAAGTGCGCCTTCTCGACTGGCCCTCGCAGTCACCGGATTTAAATCCGATTGAACATTTGTGGCAAGAGCTCAAGGTTCGCGTTGGAACGAAAAATCACTACAACGAGACGGAATTATGGGATCATTTGCAATATGAGTGGGAAAAGATGCCACAAGATCGCATCTCGCAATTAATTGCGTCTATACCCCGACGATGTGCTGCTGTAATCGCTGCTAAGGGCATGGCAACGAAGTATTGACTCTAGAGAGAAAACTAAACCATGTTTTGTTATTTTTATAATTTTTTTTGTTTTCAAACGCAATAGTATATGGTCCAATACTTTTGCACAGTCATTAAGGGCGGATTGTCTTTTTTTTCGCAAAATTTACCGCTTTTTGGGAATTTTTTGTGAAGAAAGTATACAACGGAAAACTTGTGAAACTCGGCATATAGTTTTATTGATCTGTTTACTACATAAAAAAAATTTTTTAAACAATTTCATCAAAAAATCCGCCTCCCACCCCCCTCGACGCGCGATGGTCCTTTTTTGATGGTGTGCACGATTACAGCCTTCACGTTCATCCTGCAACAAAAACCCAAAAAGCATTTTACTTTAGACACATATAGCTATCGTTCGATGAAGGGGAAAAAAAAATTGACGATTTCGTGACGTTTTGAACTTGAAGTATCGATTTTGCGAAAAAAATTGATCGATTTTTTGTTATAAATAAAAAACTATTAAACGTATTGCTTTTTTGCTTCATCAAACGATAAAAGGATGTCAGCTGAGCATTCTGACCAAATTTGAAGGCAATCGGTTGAATAGTTTTTGAGAAATTGAGATTTTGCGAAAAAAAAGGACCATCGCGCGTCGAGGGGGGTGGGAGGCGGATTTTTTGATGAAATTGTTTAAAAATTTTTTTGTATGTAGTAAACAGATCAATAAAACTATATGCCAAGTTTCACAAGTTCTCCGTTGTATACTTTCTTCACAAAAAAATTCCCAAAAAGCGGTAAATTTTGCGAAAAAAAAGACAATCCCCCCTTAAATAAAAACTGTTGGATAATTAATTGTTGAAGAGTCATATTACTGTTTATACCACATTTTTTAAAAATATCAAGTCTCGACGCCAATTATAAGTGTCATCACTCGTTTGTATTTCCCGTACCATCGTATTTCTAGGGAAAATCCACGAAAAATATGGTGGCCTGAAACTTTTGCACCCTACTGTATATATATTTTTTCCGGATGTACAAAATGGCCGACTTCTAATATTTTCTTTTGTTATCTTTTTTTAGGCGCTCCGCGGCGTGACATTTAGCATCCACAATGTTTGGACTAGAACAAAAAACAAAAATTCTCGTCAAGTTACATTAGAATACCTAGAGAAGTACGTACGGAATTTAAAAAATATTGCTTTATTCAAAAGTCGTAGGTATTTGAACTTAAGAAATGAATTTCAAGTGAAACATTTCGTTATAACTGCTCATCAATTGAAAAGTTTTCGATTAATCAGAAATTCCGTACGAACTTCTCTGCGAAATGCAATTAGGAACATAACTTTAAACTTTGAAGTAAATCGAGTGAAAATTGTTGAAGCTATTTGTCACGCCAATTGGAAAAAAGCTGTTTCGAGATGTGTCGTGTAGTCGGCCATTTTGTACATCGAAAAAAAATATATATTTTTTCCAACAGTTTGATATTCATACTAAATAGATGCGTAATTAATTTGACGAGTGAATCACTTTTTCATACGTAAAAAAAATTGCTAAATTCGCACATGATTTTATACCCGTTACTGTGGCCTAAACCCTCAAGCCCCCGAATGCTTTCGACTAACCTTTGTAACCACGAGCTTGCAGGCCAAAGAACCCGCGACCCTCAGCGGCAAATTCACGAATCTGGAGACCTCGCTGTCACGTCGCGTCTCCATTAGACGCAGAACACCGTCACAGAGGTGGCAATCGGCAAAAAGAAAAGCACGCGTAAGCCCCAAACGCGTCTCCTTGATGTTGATTATTTCCTTTTTTTCTTGCATTATTATGATCTATTTGACACTTTGTCATGCGAGGATTATTTTGCTCGCTGTTTTTTTTTCATCGTAAATCGACGTGTACGAAATTATCCGAGAGATCGTCAGCACTGCTGATTAAGGAGGTACGGTGATTGGAGCGAGTCCGAGATAAAAGCCCGATTTTTTTTTATAGCATTGTCGAGACCTTCGTCCACGCGTATGCGTAGTTTCCACGAGATTGACCGTACAGTTTCCGAGTTATTAATTGTTAAAGTTGGTGAATTAGTCACACGTAGACGACAAAACGTGGCTGTCCTCTCATATATCGATTTTTTCGTGCTACTTGGAGCCAAGACACACGTAAAAAAGTGACTTTTTATTATATAAAAAGTGATTTTTTTAAAATTTCGGACGTTTTTTCTCGTTGATTACCATTTTTTAACATTTTTCCATTCAAATGGCTGTATCTTCGGCAGGATTTGACGTATTTGCATTCGTAAAAAACGAAAATGTGCGTCTTTTTATAGCCTTCCAGGAAAAAATGAATTCAGATTTTATTGAGCAAGTCGAACGTTCGTTTCAGGGCAAAATATGCAAAAATATTTTTTTTCTCAAGGAAAGACACTCGTTATTTTATTTTTAAGAATTTCCTCGCATTGTGAATACGAAAAACGGATTTTTGGTATTTTTTATATTATGGGATTCCTAAATACCGTGAAGTAACAGCTATTTTAATTAAATTTTTTTTTTTATTTATTAATATTCGATCGGAGAGTGTGGAGCACTCGCTGTATGTTTACCAGGTTTTTGAAATCCATATGACATATATGTCATATGTATTCAATCAAAAAATAAAAAATCAAAAAATAAGAAATAAAAAAATAGCTGTTACTCCACGGTGTTTAGGAATCCCATAATATAAAAAATACCGAAAATCCGTTTTTCGTATTCACAATTCGGGGAAATTTAAAAAAATAAAATAACTAGTGTCTTTCCTTGAGAAAGAAAATATTTTTGCATATTTTGCCCCGAAACGGACGTTCGACTCGCTCAATAAAATCTAAATTAATTTTTTTCTGGAAGGCTATAAAAAGACGCACATTTTCGTTTTTTACGAATGCAAATACGTCAAATCCTGCCAAAGATACAGCCATTTGAATGGAAAAATGTTAAAAAATGGTGATCAACGAGAAAAAACGTCCGAAATTAAAAAAAAAATTCGACACTCGGTGAATATTTTTCAACAAAGTAACTCGATTTTTCAAAATTATTTGTGGATTTTTTTTATTTTACTGACTGAAGTGACGTGAAATGCCTCATATGTCTAAAACGTGGCGGTATTACGGCGCAAAATAGACTCTAAGTTTACGAGCGTGGTCATCACCGTGCCTCCTTGAGTTGCTGCGGTAGGCTAGGCCAGTATCCTCAAATTTCTCGTGCCCAAAAAGCAACCGTCGTGTTGCGTTTACCGATTGACCTTTTGCCTTTCGCTCGCCGCAGATTCAGACGATTTCGTGCCTGGTGTGTTGCGCTTAGCCCGCGTGTGAATATTTTTCCGCTACACCCCTCGTATCTCGTATGTTCTCTCACGTTTTCGCCGATAAGTAGATTGCCATGGTCACGATTTATTTGGATACGAGCGGATGAGAGCTGTGTTGCTTAGTTTGGCAAAAACTAAATGTTCTAGAAGCCAAGCGTGCCAGCCTCGCGTCAGCCTGACGAGACGACTCCCGTACGTATAAATGCATATATATATATATATATATATATATATATATATATATATATATATATATATATATATATATATATATATATATATATATATATATATATATATATATATATATATGAAATTAAATGAAGCTCCCGCGAGTACTCGTAGAGACACTAAGAATATGGTGGAGGTATAGGGAACACACCTGCCTAGTTTTCTTTAGACCCAAAAACGTAAACGTTCCGCCACACCAGATTCCCAGAGTCTTTGTTATATTTTAGAGAGAAAGAAACATGTCTGACGGGAGATCCGTCGCGTTAACGACACACACGGTCAAGGTAAATTATTCGCTGCAACCGCGCAAGTGGGAAAAATCGATTTCTTCAAATTATCATTGATAATTGCTCATTTTGGAATACCGTTTTTTTTTGTAATACGGTCACTCCGCAAATGACTATTTGGTCGATTCAATTGCGCGGTATAACTCAATTCTTCGATTTTCCGCACTTACGTCTTGTTTTTCTGGCACCTGTATACATCGCACCGTAGCTAAACCCTTTGCGTACTCTTTGCATCTTGCTTGCGATCTCTTGAAAACACACTGAATCGCCACACTCTTTATCCGTAGCTATGCACTCTTCTTCACACATTCGTTCACTGAGAAAAAAAAATATTGAATTTCATTCAATAACACCAATGTCATTGGTGTTATTTTTTCTCATTTTAATTCAGTTTCAATTCATAACATGAATATTGTTGATTCGAGTACACAAGAAAAATTTAATTTCGCTCGTTTGATTCAGATAACATTTCTATTGAGTAAATGTGTTATTATATTTTTTCCACCATATCCGATATTGATGTTGAAGTACATTATTCGTTGAAATATTAATATTTTATTTTAGTAGAAAAATATTAAGCAAATGTCTGAATTGGTTAAAAAATTATGCGAAAGAATTATGATTATATATAATCATATATCATCATAATCATTGCATATGCAATAGTACATGAGTATATATAATCGTATATGATTACATGTGATCATATCTGGCTATACATTACTATGTATGATTATATAGAGACAAATTTCGTCCATGATTATTTATGTTTATATATGTCCATTTTTTCCCGGGTGTACAGATACAAATGTACAAATACTTTTTTTTTATAATACAAGTGTAAAATATGATTATATGAAGTACAATATTTGTTGACCTATTTGTGATATTATGCTGGTAATTAAATAATACCGAAAAAAAATATTTGTAATTTCTATATGTATTAACAATTATTTGAATCACCAATTTAGGACGTTTATAATAAAACAATAAAATATTATCAGCATCACATGTTGGTTTTGCTGCTTATAGACAGTATTATATGAAAAATGACACGCAGTATACATGATCCTATATGATATCAAAATAGTCTGTAGTGGTATTATATATGGAATAATATCCATGGAAATATGTTTTCGTTATTATATACGTTCAAATATGGTTGTTGCGGATAATTACGATTACATATATAATTATATGACACCAACATAGTTTGTACGTCGTATGAAGGTTCATATACATCGTCTCATATACAATTATATACGCTCATATATGGGTTTCGGGGGGCAAATGCAATTATATATGATAATATATAGTACATGTTGTATCATATATGAGTTCATATATACAACCACATGTTCATATACGAGTTCAGAGTACCAACTTTTGAACATACATGATCATATATGGGCATATATGGTCCACACCTAGAAAAAAAAATACTACACATGGTAATATATCTACATATATAGTAGATATATATTCATAAATTCTTTGGTATTGTTCCTCAAAAGTAGTCAACATGTGTAGAAAAAAAAATTGGCCCCAAGCGGAAGTTTGTCCAATAATTCTAACCCACCCCACCGAGCTGTCGAATTTTTATATGAAAAAATGATTTTTTTCCCAGCACGTTTTTGCAATAGATTGCAGCGTGCATGTAACTTGTTGATTGTTTAAATGCATTCTGGCAAAGTTTGTACCGGTATACCGGCTTTATCCCAAAAGACAAACACTTCTTTGGCAGTTATTGTGGCACTTTCATGTATCATTAATTTTATAACCCGAGTATTATATAAAAGTGCTTTTAACACCTGTAATTTTTAAGGCAATTCGCTTCCAATTATTTGTGAATCAGCATCACCAATTGAAAATATATTTTTACGTAAATTACGGTATTGGAACGTCATCGCGATTTTCTAAACTTAAGTCGTCGAGCACATGTGTCCAGCGCTGAATCGAGACATGTGCCTCACGTGGAAACAGTAGACATACATTTATTTCGAGGTTAAGGAGGATTGCGGCAAGCATGGAAAGCAACTCATCCGACGAAAGGATACTTGTCGGTAAGGCAGGATGGCTTTAATTTATCATAATTTATGATAAAATTGATAAAATGGAAAATTTATATATTGTTTACATATTATTATTAAGTGCGCTACGTATCTCTTCATATTTACAATTGCATACGAAAAATAAATTGCAGCTTTTCGACGTCACACTCCTGTTTTCACCATAATGATCGATTTTTGGAATAAATGATGACAGTTTTTTCGCTAATCACGTGATAAATATCAAATCCACGAAAATTTTACGCGTTACCTTTTTTGTAGAGCATTAAATTTCCTACAAAAACATTATATGACACTTTTTTGTCATGTGCAGTTTTGAAATAATAAACAATTTTCTTGACAAAATTGTAAATGCATGCATTTTCTCATACAAAAATTCGACAGCTTGGTGGGGTGGGTTAGAATTATTGGACAAATTTCCGCTCGCGACCAATTTTTTTTCTTTATGTGTTGATTACCTTTGAGGAACAGTACCAAAGAATTTCCAACATCACCAAATTAAGAACCACCCTAACATATATGATCATTCATGATGTCATGTTAAGACATATATAATTGTATACAATGTTATATACGAGTATAAATATATATGTTTATATATGTCCTTTTTTTCACGGGACTATAACAATCTCATATATCGGTGGCACTCCGCGATCAGACATTTATTTGAATCAACCAATATATTTTTTTCGATTCAATTGTTTTTTTTTCTCAGTGTTGCAATTATACGTTAACGAGGGTGAACAAGCCTGAATGTAGAATAAGATACGAGTAGCCGATTGATCGGGGTTCTTTTGCCTTTTTTTTGCGTCGGGGCCAAATCAGTTGATGCGCTTCGGTTCCGGTCGCACCGGCCTGCTACAGGATTCAACCGGAAGTGTCATCGTTCAGGATGCCCACAACGACGACAGCATGCAGTTGCATTCGCTCAGCGAGGGTGAGTTTATTCGCTCAGCGAATGATTTTATTCGATTCTTCAAATTTCAGCCTACAGTTTATTTCATTCGTTTGTCGCGAGTCTAGTTTATTTACCATTTCGTACAGGAAACTGATGGTTATTTCTTTGTTTTCGAAGCAGTGCCCGACGACGGTCCGGGTATCGTCGAGCAAGTGATAATGGCAGTTTACTCGATATTCCAATTGATAGTGAGCTCCTCTTACTTGGCAACGAACATCATCATGATGGTGAGGTCGAATGATTCACGTGACACTTTGCCCTGATCGTTTTCGTCCTTGTTGCTTAATCGTTGCTCTCGCGATGTTCACCAGACCTGGAGCATAATGTATCACAGCTGGACGACCTTTATCCTACTGATGTGGGCACTGATACTGTGGATGGTACCGAACAAGAGAACCTCCATGATGAAGTGTTCGCCCTTCATTGTCTTTTATTCGAGCCTGTTGCTCCTCGGTGGCTACGTATACAGCATGAATCTGACCGAGGCCGAACTGCCGACGGTTTTCCACGACATCAAAATGACGGAAATTGGGTTCAGCAAACCGGACGAGTTGGGCAGCTGGCATCAAATCGTCAAAGTACAAAAATTGAATCATTTTTTATAAAAAAAAGAAAATTGGTAACGCAAAAGGGGGGGTACTGAGAACGATGGAATTTTCGCAGTGCTGCTTCATCACAATGTTTTGGATCACGATGAGGCAATACATGGCCGAGAGACAGTCGCAAAAGAGATCATCCGCGATAAGGGACATGGTGGCGCCCCTCCACGTCTCCGTATCTGCCGCTACGACCGCCATGAACAAGGAGACACCGGAAATCAAGAGTCAGTTCATGAAAAACGTCGGAAGACTGGTCAAGAAGCTTCTGATCAAGTTTTGGATCGCCATAGTCGCTATCATGCTATTTACGAGCGGTATAACCGGCGAGAGAATGACCGTCTTTCGAATCATCTACATGTCGCTGCTTCTCGTATTCGTCATCACTTTTCAGGTAATCGACGAGATACATTTGTCGCTATTGATATTTCTGGCAAAGTTGGGCGTAATTCTGTTTATAAATGCGAATACGAATTTATTCACATCGCGATTTTCATGTTAATACAAATACAAATTTGTTCATACTTGACTTATTTGTATTCACAGGCATGCATACAAATATAATTGTATTCACAAATATTCTGAAGGTACAAATAAATTCGTAGAAAAATTGTGAATATTCACAAAAAATGCTGTGAATTAAAGAAAAATTCACGTCAACATCTGTGAGTGCAAATGTATTCACCGAAATTGTCAATACAAAAAAATTCACAAAATACGTTGTGATTTTTTTCGTATTTAAGACAAATTAAAATCAAATTCACAATGATTAGATTAAAATTCACACCAAAAGTCAGTTCTCGTGTATTTTGAGGGAAAAGATTGCGTCGGGCAAAGAAATTTTTGCAAAGACAGTTGTTATTTTCAAATATTGCAATATAAATATGAAAAATTCACAAAATGAGTTTTGTGACGTCACAAAATAAGTTGTGAAAAAATGTACAACTTATTTTATGAATTTGTTTGTATGTATTCCTGTGAATACATTTGCATTCACAGAAATTGTAAATACGAAAAAATTCACAAAATAAGTTGTGAATTTTTTAGTTTTTAAGACAAATCAAAATCAAATTCACAATCATTAGATTAAAATTTACACCAAAAGTGAGTTCTTACGTATTTCGAGAGAAAACATTGCCGCGAGGCAAAGAAATTTTTGCAAAAAAAATTGTGAGTTTCAAATATTACATTATAAATATGAAAAAATTCACAAAATGAGTTTTGTGACGTCACAAAACAAGTTGTGAAAGAATTCACTACTTATTTTGGGATTTTTTTTGTATTTACAATTGCTGTGAATACATTTGCATTCACAGAAATTTTAAATACAAAAAAAATCACAAAATAAGTTGTGAATTTTTTCGTTTTTAAGACAAATTAAAATCAAATTCACAATGATTAGATTAAAATTTACACCAAAAGTGAGTTCTTACGTATTCCGAGAGAAAACATTGCCTCGAGGCAAAGAAATTTTTGCGAAAAAAATTGTAAGTTTCAAATATTACATTGTAAATATGAAAAAATTCACAAAATGAGTTTTGTGACGTCACAAAATAAGTTGTGAAAAAATTCACAACTTATTTTGCGAATTTTTTGTTTGGGTCTGTTTGGGTTGTGATTTTTTTCGTTTTTAAGACAAATTAAAATCAAATTCACAATGATTAGATTAACATTTACACCAAAAGTGAGTTCTTACGTATTTTGAGAGAAAACATTCCCTCGAGGCAAAGAAATTTTTGCGAAAAAAATTGTAAGTTTCAAATATTACATTGTAAATATGAAAAAATTCACAAAATGAGTTTTGTGACGTCACAAAATAAGTTGTGAAAAAATTCACAACTTATTTTGCGAATTTTTTGTTTGGGTTTGTTTGGGTTGTGATTTTTTTCGTTTTTAAGACAAATTAAAATCAAATTCACAATGATTAGATTAACATTTACACCAAAAGTGAGTTCTTGCGTATTTTGAGAGAAAACATTGCGTCGAGGCAAAGAAATTTTTCCAAAAACTGTTGTGAGTTTCAAATATTACATGATAAATATGAAAAATACACAAAATGGGTTTTGTGACGTCACAAAATAAGTTGTGAAAAATTCACAACCTACAATGTGAATTTTTTTGTATTTACAATTTTTATGAATACATTTGCATTCACAACTTATTTTGTAAATACAAAAAAATTCACAAAATAAGTTGTGAATTTTTTCGTATTTAAGACAAATTAAAATCAAATTCACAATGATTAGATTTAAATTTACACCAAAAGTCGGTTCTTACGTATTTTGAAAGGAAACATTGCGTCGAGGCAAAGAAGTTTTTGCGAAAAAAGTTGTGAGTTTCAAATATTACATTCCAAATATGAAAAAATTCACAAAATGAGTTGTGAATTTCCTCAAGTTGAAGAAAATCAAAATCGAATTCACGACAATTATAATAAAATGAACACCTTAAAAGTGAGTTCTTACGTATTTTGAGAGAAAACATTGTGTTGAACTCAACACAATGTTTTTGCTCGACGCAATGTTTTTCTCTCAAAGTACGTAAGAACTCACTTTTGCTGTAAATTTGAATCTAATCATCGTGAACTTGATTTTAATTTGTCTTTAATACGAAAAAATTCACAACTTATTTTGCGAATTGTTTTGTATTTACAATTTTTTGTGAATACGGTTGCATTCACAGATTTTGATGTGAATTTTTTTTTAATTCACCGGATTTTTTGTGAATACTCACAATTTTTTCTGTGAATTTATTCGTATGTTCAGAATATTTGTGAATACAATTGTATTTGTATACATGCATGTGAATACAAATAAGTGAAGCATGAATAAATTTGTATTTACATTCACATGAAAATTGCGATGTGAATAAATTCGTATTTATAAATAGAATCACGCCCAACTCTGATTTCTGTCTGCGTCTCTTTATGACCGCTGCTTTTATCTTTTTTTTTTTTTAATTCAGTTTTCCTGGACAGCCTGGAGAAAAATGATGTACGGTTTTTGGATAACCGTCATCGCGTACTCGGTCTTCATGCTGATACTCGTTTACACTTATCAATTCAGCAATTTCCCGGGCTACTGGAAGCTCCTCCACATCGACCAACAGCTGTGAGAATTCGCCGTAACTCTGCCTTAAGGGGGGATTGTCTTTTTTTTTCGCAAAATTTACCGCTTTTTGGGAATTTTTTTGTGAAGAAAGTATACAACGGCAAACTTGTGAAACTTGGCATATAATTTTATTGATCTGTTTACTACATACAAAAAATTTTTTAAACAATTTCATCAAAAAATCCGCCTCCCACCCCCCTCGACGCGCGATGGTCCTTTTTTGATGGTGTGCACGATTACAGCCTTCACGTTCATCCTGCAACAAAAACCCAAAAAGCATTTTACTTTAGACACATATAGCTATCGTTCGATGAAGGGGAAAAAAAATTGACGATTTGGTGACGTTTTGAACTTGAAGTATCGATTTTTCGAAAAAAATTGATCGATTTTTTGTTATAAATAAAAAACTATTAAACGTATTGCTTTTTTGCTTCATCAAACGATAAAAGGATGTCAGCTGAGCATTCTGTCCAAATTTGAAGGCAATCGGTTGAATAGTTTTTGAGAAATCGTGCACACCATCAAAAAAGGACCATCGCGCGTCGAGGGGGGTGGGAGGCGGATTTTTTGATGAAATTGTTTAAAAAATTTTTTGTATGTAGTAAACGGATCAATAAAACTATATGCCAAGTTTCACAAGTTTTCCGTTGTATACTTTCTTCACAAAAAAATTCCCAAAAAGCGGTAAATTTTGCGAAAAAAAAAGACAATCCCCCCTTAATATCATTCTCTCACGCGACACCGATTCAACAGCATTACGTTTTCCAGACAAATGGACATTGGCCTGGAGACGTACGAGACGAAGGAACTTTTCGTTCGCCTCCTCACGCCCACGTTCTTCGTGATAGTGACCGTTTTGCAGATTCACTACTTTCACGACGACTTCCTCGAGGTGACCAACATCGAGAGGTTCGCCCGAGTCTTCGTTTGTTCCGAAAATTTCTTTTTATTCGACAACAATCGCACCTTTCCCGTTCGATAACGCGATATTCAATTGCAGAGTCGATCTAGTCTCGAAACGCGGCAGTTTGGGCTACTCGAGCTCCGTGCCTGTAGCTTTTCCAGCGGACGCGCGCCTCACGGAAAACGATGAAAAACCGACCATTTATACCCTCAAGCAATTGAAACGTACGTCACATTCTTTCCCAACTTTCCATTAAAAAATAATCCGCGATAACGAGAGAGCTATGGAATTGAACAAAAACCACCCCTTACAGACATGTCGAAGATTGAGAGAAAAGCACTGTTTCGCAAGACGATAAATCACCTCAACAACTTTTACAACTGGGTCTGGTTGATCCTCGAGATACACATGCAAAAGATTATATTCGTATCCTTCATATTGCTGTGCATCAACGACGTGAGTAGGGAAGAAATGCGCGCGTCGCACGGGGACGTACACAGATTACGTAACGCAAAATTTCCCAATTTTTATCCCCCCCCCCCCCTATTCCGTTACGTAACGGGTGCTTCGTCGTCTATAATTGCGATTTATTTCATAGACATAACTGATTATGGAAATCGGAAAAAATTAGAAGGCTAGTTGATTTTGTTGGTGAGGCGGGTGCTAAGTCCAAGTTTGCTTAAAAATCGGGGTGTAGGGTTTTTTAGGGGATGAAAGGGGTTGGGGGTGAATTAATGCCAAACTACAACTCCTACGAGGTCGGCCCCGTGAGACAAAATGTGCAGAAAAATTCAGGCTTTAATTTTGTTCACAGAGCCGGAGTCGTGGAAGTCCATTTTGGGGGTGAAAAAGTGGGGTGAAATTTTGAAAAATCGGTTTAATTCAATAACTCTTTAGAAAAAATTGGTACACTTTTGGCGCAAATGGGAACGTTGTAGCCACTGAAAAGACACGTCGATCGAGTATTTGATCATCACTCTCCTATAATATCTTCACCTCCAAAAAATGGTTAAAATACGCAAAAAAATTGTTCATTGAATAACTCAAAAACAATCGATTTTTCGGGTATGGTTCAAATGTACGAAATGTAGGGAATAATTTTCTCTATTTTTTTCGTTTCTATGGACCACCCTTGAATTTTGATTTTTCAACCCCTCTCGGGGGTTGAAAATTCAAAATGAAATTCTGGGAAAACTATTGACCGCGCGAATTCGCCGCCGTGGAAGAATTTGTAGCTTGAACCCTCAGCTACATTTTTGTCCACAGCGCCAAACTCGTATCTCTTTATTTTCGGTCAATAGTTTTGCTAGTATTTCATTTTGACTTTTCAATTCCTGAAAGTGGTTCGAAAAAGCAAAATTGAAGGGTAGTCCATAGGAACGAAAATATAGAGAAAATTATTATCTACATTTCGTACATTTGAACCATTCCCGAAAAATCGGTTGTTTTTGAGTTATTCAATAAACCATTTTTTTTAAATACTTCAACAGTTCTTTTGAACTGTTCAGATTTTTCAATACATGCACTTTCAAGAATTATTTTTAAAAATGTCTTCAAATTTTGCTTGGGGGATGTGGGAAAGCTACCGTGCAAGTTCTTGCACAGTGATTTTCCCCCTTAACCGACATTGCGTATAGAAAGCTGCGAGCTGTCCGCGGTAAAATTGCACTCGAGGTTTGAATTAAAAACTTGAACATGCAGACATTTTGCTATTTCTGGCAGTTTTAAAATCGTGACGTAACGCAAACCTTGACCCCCCCCCAATTGCCTTACGTAATTTGCGTACGGCCCCTACTGACAAAAACAAACATTTTCATTTTTCCGTGTTTGGCTCTTTTCGGAAACAGGTGTGCGCGATAAATTTGTTCTTCGTTATCGCGATCGTGGTGACGATAAACTTTCAGCGAAGCGTCCAAATAATGATGATAAACGTGATGGCGAGTATAGTCGCACTCTTGATGGTGACGAAGATGTTGTATCAGATAAAGTACATAGATCACGAGAACTGGAACGTGAATTGCTCGGTAAGTTGGAAGGAAAATCTACCGCTGATACAAAGGTAAGGCCATCAAGATGAGGAAGGTTCTTGTTTGTTGTTTTTTTCTTCGACCACCGGTCAGCAGACGGGCGGTAACGGTACAGAAACGGACAAGGAGTACAACATAGCCGAATGGATAGGAATGGACAAAGCGAAGCCGGGCCAGCTTTCGGATTTGCTCAAGGGCTACATCGGTATCGTAACGGTGACGACGATACGTGCGATAATAATGATACGGCAGTGTTTCCATCGGCACGAGAAGGGCGAGCCATTGGAAACGCCGCTGGTTATGTTCCCGAAAGTGACGAGGCTCGACGCCGATCGGGGCATACCCGAGTGCCTGCAGTTTCTCTTCAACTATGGCTTTTACAAATTCGGCGTGGAATTCTGTCTGATGGGCGTGGTGGCGCTTATCGGCACTAGGCTCGATTTCATCTCCGTTCTCTACGGCATTTGGCTGCTCGTCCTCTTCTCCACCAAGAGAACCCTCACCGCGAGGATATGGCCGTTCTTCCGGATCTTCGCCATCGTCGCGCTTCCGGTTCAGTACGCCTTCGCGGTAGCTCCGCCCACCTGGCTGTGCATCGGTAAATATTTCCCCTCGTAACCACGGTCTTACACACAGGTCTGGAAACTCCGGAGGTGGGAAGTGACTTGGATAATGAGGCAAACGGGCAGTTCCCGCTTCTGCCACCCGAAGCGCTGCTAGGTAGGAGTTAGCCAATCGAACGCAGGTCCGAACAGCTGTGCAAAGGCGCAGATTTTTAAAAATAAACATGGATTAAATATATACAGTAATACAAAGTCCTCAGAAGGCGTAAGACATGGAGACTAGAGTAAAGGAGCCCGAACGCAATGCTGGCGAAATGGTTGTGAAAGTGATGAATGATCCGCGGATTGTACCCGCCTGGCGGCGCTACCACTGCTGGCTCCGTCCGCGCGGTGATTTCGAATCGCAATTTCGTATATTTCTTCGATCCGCAATTAGTCGTATATTTCTTTCTTATTAGCGCGGTTTATAATACTTAAGAGTAATATTGATATGCTTTTGTTTAAATTATGAAATGATAATATATCAGTAATTTTTTACTTGGAGGTGATCTATACTGTAATTGTTTTATTTGTATACGGTGACACGTACGATTAAAGAGCCATAATGTGAATATTGCATACTGGATTTTCAAGAAAAATATTTTTTTCGTCGCTACAAAAAGAAATAATAAAATGTATAATTTACATCAAGCCTCAAATCAACCAACAAACCAAACCGAATCTAAACCCCAGGCGGGGCAACAACTTAAATATTAGAAAACTACCTATTCTAGTGACGGAAGGGACATGCGGGGTAAGCGCAATATTTACCCATGGCGAAGTGAAATCAAAAAATAAATCCAATTGAATATTATAGGCAATACATTATAACGAAATGGGTGCGAGGGGGATTTATATTAAAGGATTTGCATATTTAACCTAAAAAACGTTTTTTTATCCAAGCACCATGCATTACATTTTTGCTGTATCAAAGGAATCTCTAACAGCATTAAAATTAATGGCAATTATAATTAAATTCGGCGAAGATAGCATGCAATAAAAGAAATACAAACGATTTGGCAAAATGAATCAACATGTAGTTGCACATGCCGATGTCAATATTTGTCAATATTTTCGCCAATTCGCGAATTAATTGCATAAACATAATATTAAGGTTCAGTTCTTACCTTTATTGGATCGTCTTTTTCTGTTTTGATTTTATAAATACTTTTAATACCGAAATATCACTCAACGATGCGTGACAGCGTAAACTGTATGTAACTGACATATATATAATACTCACATATATAGTAACTGACAGTAATACGTCACTGTATGTATGTCACAAACACTGCTAAGCCGGTCCTCACGCACCTATCCTATTCGGTACCAGGCGCTGGTATCGCTTGCGGATATTTTTCGAACTACAAGATCTTTCATCACTTTCGCGATCCACTTTTCGACGATTCCGCCATATGCGTTCGGGCTCCTTTACTCTAGTCTCCATGGCGTAAGAAGTGTAGAAAAGTGTAGTCAAAACGAACAGACCCAATATTTGTAAGAGCGATATAAATGGAACATGATTGAGTATTTTTTCACTCCTGAACCCCCGGGCAGAATGAGAATTGTTATTTCAGTAGACTGTATTTCTCGTATGTTCGAACTTCTGTAATATTTTTATTCGGTCTTTCGCCATTTGAGTAGATTGGGTATGAACAAATTTGTGCGGTCTAAATTTTCGTTCCTTATAATTAATGTTTATTCTTAGTATATTGCATTGCTCGTTTGTTTCTACAATTTTTATTTTTGCTCTTGCTTTTTTAACAATGTTAATAAGAACCTGAAAATAAATATAATGAAAGCGGAATAGAAAAAAAGAAATGAACGCATTGTGTATGTTTAAACGTCACCGTTTTTATTGATTCGTCAGTTTGGCGAGTTTGTTTACAAAAAATTGTTTTTGCCGTTTTTGGTTGTGTTGATAGGCGAACTGGCGCATCCTCAATCGAATATAATAAAATATAGCGAAGGATAAGGCCGGGTTCACACTATGCGGTTCTACCGGAGCGTTTCAGGTAGTTTAGATTTCTAGAAACGTGGACACGTGTACTGGCTGTCAGGAGGTTATTTTTCCATTGCTGTATATCTATATCTACAAGACCACTTCTACTTGACAGCGCTTCCAGTGGATAAATGAGGAACTACGTTTTTGCCTCACTAACGATGACACTTTCCACCATGCGAAAACAGCCTCGTAACGCTTCGGTCCTCAAGTGACTAAATACAAAAAAAATAGATGGTGACTAGATAGAAAGAAATATCTCACGGCTGTATTATATTTCTGACCGAGCCATGACCTGGTTTTTTCAACTAGCGAATGGGAACAAATGACTAGGTGGCGATTAGATAAAACAAATTGCGGCTATATATATATCAATGGTTCAGTTTTAAATTATCTCAGACAACTCTTACACCGTAACGTGGTTTCGATCCCGGGACCTCTGGGTGATGAGTTGTGACGTTGTCCACTGAGCCAGTTCCACTTGTTTCATTTCTGAATATTCATATCGTCTACATATGTTACACTACACAATGTCAGATTATTGAAAAATGGGTGGATCAACAAATGTAAATAACATTAGCGGATCAATGACTCAATTGCGTTCGCATTGAGAGCGATAATCGCATAGAATTACATAACCTTAAATTGTATTTGTCCGATCATTTATTCCGGCTAGTGCGGCCGCAGTTGGGAAGTGTTGGCTAGATCATCGCGAGATACCGACTTGAGGATTTTTTTCATTCCCAACGTCATCTGTAACTCAAGTTGCTTAACCAACCATGAGCCAGTCGCTCGATGGAACTACACGTAATCACATAACCACACTTTGTCATTTGTGACCAAGATCGGCTGGGCAGTGACTAGCCAAGGGGTGCACAGCCGCAGTTAGCTGGCTAGGTCATGGCGAGATACCTACGTGAGAATTTTTGCATTCGCAACGCCATCTGTAACTCAAGTTGCTTAGCCAGCCAATAGCCAATCGCTCGATGGAACTACACGTAGTCACATAACCTCACTTTGTCATTTGTGACCAAGATCAGCTGGGCAGTGACTAGACAAGGGCTCGATAACGAAACATTCACAATATTACCAGCTCATAGCGAGCCAACCATTGGTCAGTTCGTACGAGCTCAATTGGGCGAACCAGTCACTAGGTTGTAACTCAGACAGGCTAGCTCAATTTCTACTCGGGATACACGCTATTGAGAGAAAGCAACAACAACGAAATTCCACCCTACAGATTATCCCTGGGGCACATCCGAAACTCTCAGAAGACTCCAGCAATGGATGTACTTTCCGGACCCGAGTTTTCCACCGAATCCAACGAAGCTGATATGCGACTTTGTACTGCTACTGATGATCGTGCGCCAGAGCCTTGTGTTTCGGATCGAGGCGAATAATCGCGCCACCGGCGAGACATTCGTCGCGGGCCACAATTACTCGGTTTTCCAGGAGATGGACAAGCCGAACTTTGTCAATCCCGTGAAGGATTACGTGTCCCACGTGCATTGCTGGCTGGACGTCGCGAAACGCGGCACCATGATGAGTTTCATGTGGATAACGCTCTCGATAATGTTCCTCGCGGGCACCAAGCGAACCAACGTATTCTCCCTGGGCTATCTCATCGGTGCCTTTATATTTCTTTGGCAGGGAAGTGACTTTTATCTCAGGCCAATCAAAACTATTCTCAAGTGGTGGAACTTGCTCATCGGTTACAACGTCCTCGTTATCGTCTCGAAGGCGATTCTTCAGGGTGTCGGTTGCGTTCTCCTGAAGCAGGTAACTTCGCACGCACGATCGCGCCGGTGTCTTTTTTTTTCTTCGCCACGCCCAATTGACGTCCGTCTCATTCTCCCTTGCACCGATCAGTTGGAGCTCTCGGCCTGTTGGCTGATCCAACTCTTGGGGATCGCCTGTCTCAACAAGTTCTCGAGTCCAGGCGTGGATTTCGAGGTGAAGGATCCGACGTGCGAGGTCGCGAGCGAGGACATCGGCATGGTCTGGGACGGCCTGTGTTTCACCTTTCTTCTCGTACAGAAGCGCCTCTTCAAGAGCTACTACTTCTTTCACATCGTGGATGAGACCAAGGCGATGAGCATCCTCGCGTC
Organism: Ophion ellenae; assembly: GCA_963210295.1. Lineage (NCBI taxonomy): Eukaryota > Metazoa > Arthropoda > Insecta > Hymenoptera > Ichneumonidae > Ophion > Ophion ellenae. The sequence goes on along the minus strand of OY723397.1, from coordinate 3,551,614 downwards.
TCGGGGCGCCGAGCTCCTTCAGGATCTCCATCGGAAGCGCATCGAGTACCAGGAGAACGTGGAGAAGGCGGTTTTGCAGAAGTTGAAGTTCAAAATGGACAAGATAAAGGCCGACCAGCAGAGAATTCAGGGCCCCAGTTACAGGGAGCCTGCGACCCACAAAGTCGGTAAGAGACGAGATAAGAAAGACGAAAAAGCTATTGCCTCGTACCTTCGAGTGGAGCCGGGTTGAAACTCCGAACTTCGAATGATCGGAATGCTCAAATTTCGAAAGAATTTTACCCGACATACCAAAACGGCGAAAATCTGAACACCGTCAAAATAATACGGCTATGGAAGTTTTAAAAGTTTCAAAATTTTCAATCAATCGACCAAGTGTTTTGGGAATTTTTATTTATTAAGCAGTGATTTTACGTCAATTTTGAAATTTGTCCAGACAATGTTGTACGTTCTACATAATTTACGGTCAACTGTGTAGACTTTCGCTGGCATAATCTTGACGAAGCTTGTAACATCGGAACATTGAAATTGGGAATCTTAAATCGTGGGCGCAGAAGAACGTATAACATTGTTTAGACAAATTTACAAATTGACGCAAAATCACTTCTTAACATTTGGTATTGGAATTAGTTCGTAGCGTTTTACGAGAGATGGCGTAGGTAGTACAGTATTTCGTTGTTACCGACAGTAATGTATACATCGTGAAACAGCTATCATTGAATGTCATTTGCTGTACATAACCTCTTTTTGAATCGTGAATAACAACACTTTATAATTTATTGAATATGTCAACATTTGTGCTGGGATCAGAGGGGTGTGATTTATTATGAACTGCTGTAATCGAATGAAACCATAACTGGGGATCGCTACCGACACTAGCTACGACATCGCTACCGAATATTCCTAAAGACACGACAAAGTCATTTTGCTGCACGACAATGCTCGTCCGCACGCCGCAAAACCGGTACAAACATATCTGGAAACACTCAAGGGGTGAGATGCAGTCAGAGGCGTGAAAAAACGAGCTTTTTAAATAAATTTTTTTCATAGTAATTAAGTTTTGTTTCACAAAAGTGGTTACACGGACTTTTTATGTTATATTTCAACTTGACTTGTACAAATTTTCAAAGAAAAATATTGATTAGTTATTAAAATATCGCCATCGTTGTCGGACCCCCTTCGGCATGTAGTGCTTTGCGGTGACCATCATAAAATTTTACTGAATCATCTGAAATCAAAAACAAAGAAAAATCATTACTTTAATAATAAATCTAGTCCTTGATCGAAGCTTTTTTTTAATTAACAAAATGGTGGCTTCCGACATATCTTTCGGTTTTCGACCAAAAATTCGCTCGTTTATTGTTAAAAAAAAAATAGAAATTTTCAACAAAAGTGAAAATACTTCGATTGAAAAACATAGTTTCGAGAAAAACGCGTTCAAAGTTTGTCGATGTGGATACGGTATTATATGTTCGTAAAATTTTTAGCTCGATGGATGAAGCTAAACTTTTTTTTATGTATTTTGATCCGCTGAATCCGAATATCACAATTTTTTTGCCGAAAAGTCGAGCATTCAATTGTTTATAGCCAATTGTTAAAACAATTTTTCAAAATAATAAAGTTTTTCGGGATCAATTATTTTTTAAAAACATTTCGGGCAATTTAAAAATGGAAGTATTCTTGAAAATGGAAAGATGGTCAAAAGCAGTAGAAAGCGAGGGGCAATACTTTCATTAAGGGGAGATATACACCTAGGAGCCGGAAAAAAGGTCATTTTTGTGATTTTTTTCAAGGAAAACTATTTGAAATTTCGGATTGGGGTTTTAATTATACCAAAGTGTATACATTCAAAAATATGTTTAATTTTCTTTATTTGAAAATATCAAAAATATACAAGGATATTGTATGATCCTTGGAGCGTCGTAAAAAAATCTGCGTATACGGTACCCACTGGCGTTTCTTCGAAAATCATCTGAAAAAAAAAACCAAAAAGATTATTAAATTAGATACTATAATCTAGTACTTGTCATAGCCGATTTTGAAAATATCGATTTATGACAAAATGGCGGACGTTTGAACATAAATAGTGACTTTTGGGCCAAAAATTAGTTATTATTTTGCCTATAAAACAAAAACTAAGTAACGGAAAAGAAAAATCCAAGACCTCGACCATCTAGGTGTACATCTCCCCTTAAAATAAATATTTTTTTTTTCATTTAAAAACCCTACGAATTAATTCCAAGTCCTGATAAAAAAAAAATCTTGAAATAATTCGTCGATTTATTGAAAACGTTGAAACTAAAAACTTCCATAGCCGAATTATTTTGACGGTGTTAAGATTTGTTGGAGTTTTGAGCGTTCTGACCATTCAAAGTTCAGAATTTCAACCCCATCTTGAATTTCGGAACATTAAAATTCGGAATTCTAAACCGTCGGAGCATTCAAAGTTCGGAATTTCAACCCAACCCCTTCCGAATCACCCCCCCCCCCTTATCAATCTCGTCATCTGCGTGACACCCAAAAACGCCCCCGCTCGGAATCCTTAAAAATGTGGCGTCTCTGTGTGTCTCCGTGTACTTAACGCGTAACCGGGGGATGAAAAAAAAAACAAAAACTACCTCAAGGTGAGGCACCATTGGCTAGAGCTTCGAGCGCGAGTTCGTGCGTGTCCTCGGGTGGCCGTACGCCGCCCCAGGGCTACCGAACTCCCATAGACGAGGACGAGAATCCACGAAGGCTCGACGAGGAAGCGCCCCCGTTGACCCCGCGGGCCGCCTCGCTTCTCCAAGCACCGTCGCCCAACTCTGCCATAATGACGGTGAGCCTCGAGGCTTACCTCGAGCCAACGAGGATATCGTTCGGATCGCCACCCGGCAGCGAGCTCAATCCTCGTGGTCCGTCGCCCGACGAGACTTTTCCGGTTTTCTCACCGCCGCCCTACGATCGCTCGAGGCCGAGGAATCGCGCGAGCTTCTCGAGCCGCGGACATCGCAGGCAATCGAGCTACACCGGCGCAGCCTGCTGGCTCTCGGACCTACAGACCCCGAGGGCCTCCGTTGTATCGACCAACTCGCGTTCGCCGCTCTCCCATCACACATGTAAAATTCCCTCGTGGGGGGGGGCTCAAACGCTGGATACAATCAAAGTGAAAGCTGCCTCGTGTTGACGGTGTTCATGTACATAAGCTTGAGGCACGCGGATCGTCGATATTAGTCTACTCTCGTACGCACACAATATCCACCTTATCTTTCCTCTACGAACGTCTCTCTCGAACGAAAATCTTGACTTTTCACCCGTGCTCCTGTTTTTCTTTCGTTTTAATTCTAATCGCACACTACCGGCGAAACGTTTCCGGACAAAAGTTCTACGCGGTCGTCCAGTGTGAACGCCGCTTTTTAACGCTTTTTTGGGGATTTTTTGTTGTTGACAAACCATTGATATAGAATAATTTATAAATTGTATATCATTTTTAGCAACAGTTGAACAAACTTTGTGAATTTTTATGTGAGAATATAGGAACACATATGAGGTGTTCCACGTCACTTCAGGCAGTGAAAAAAAATCGACTAATTTCGAAAAATCGAGTTACTTTATTGAAAAATATTCACCGAGTGTCGAAGTTTTTAAAAAATTTCTGACGTTTTTCTTCGTTGATTACCATTTTTTTAATATATTTCCATTCAAATGGCTGTATCTTCGGCAGGATTCGACGTATTTACATTCGTAAAAAACGAAAATGTGCGTCTTTTTATAGCCTTCGGGAAAAAAATTAATTTAGATTTTATTGAGCAAGTAGAACGTCCGTTTCAGGGCAAAATATGCAAAAATATTTTTTTTCTCAAGGAAAGACGCATTATTTTATTTTTAGGAATTTCCCCTAATTGTGAATACGAAAAACGGATTTTTGGTATTTTTCATATTATGGGATTCCTAAACACCGTGAAGTAACAGCTATTTTTATTTTTTTAATTTTTTTATTAATATTCGATTGAAGAGTGTGGAGCACTCGCTGTATGTCTACCAGGTTTTTGAAATACATATGACATATATGTCATATGTATTGGAGCCTTGGAGTGCTCCACACTTTTCAATCGAATATTAATGAAAAAAAAATTTTTAATAAAAATAGCTGTTACTTCACGGTGTTTAGGAATCCTATAATATAAAAAATACCAAAAATCCGTTTTTCGTATTCATAATTCGGGGGAATTAAAAAAAATAAAATAACAAGTGTCTTTCATGGAGAAAAAAAATATTTTCGCATATTTTGCCCTGAAACGGACGTTCGACTTGCTCAATAATACTAAATTATTTTTTTTTCTGGAAGGCTATAAAAAGACGCACATTTTCGTTTTTTACGAATGTAAATACGTCAAATCCTGCCAAAGATACAGCCATTTGAATGGAAAAATGTTAAAAAATGGCAATCAACGAGAAAAAACGTCAGACATTTTTTTTCAATTTCGGTGAATATTTTTCAATAAAGTAAGTCGATTTTTCAAAATTATTTGTGGATTTTTTTTTACTGGCTGAAGTGACGTGGAATGCCTCATATTAGAAAAGAGGTGCTCCACTGCTGATTCCGGCCGTTCTGCTTATCCGAAATAAAAAAACCAAACGCAATTTTAATCGTGAGACTTGAGGCTCTACAAGGAACTAAAACAATGTTAGAATTCCAAAAAAAAGAATTTTCTTTACGCTTTAGAAAAAAAATTCAATTTTTCGTATTTTTCGGGGGTCTATATAGCTGATAAAAAGAAAATTAACGAAGCAATCGAATCCCTAACGAAGCAGTCATCCCCTAAAAAACCCTACACCCCGATTTTCAGACAAACTTGGATTTAGCACCCGCGGCACCTACAAAATCATCTGTCAAAAAATTAGCCTTCTAATTTTTTCCGATTACGGGGTTTTTCAGCGACAGCACGACTGTACTATTCCCCCTCTATGATTTTGGTCGAAGAAATGCGTAAACATTTTTTTTACTGCAAACGGGGTCCACTCAAACAGAACAAAAAAATGACGAAAAATGGTCGTTTTGAAAACCAGTAACTAATTGTAAAAAAAAATCGTAAAATTTTTTGAAAAAAATCAAAAATTAAGGTAACTTCCTCCTGCCCGGAAACTTTTCCCCGGTAGTTTATATACACGTTTTTACTCTCTATTTCAGTGTTTGTTTTTCTCCTCGAGAGGGGGGGAAAAAAAAGTATCTTGGCGCCGCCGAAATGTGTACGAAAACTTGTCTGATCTCATTAATGATTTCTTTCGTTCTTTTTTGTTTCTTCCTGTCTCATACGCGTATACGTGTGTGTGTGTATGTGTGTGCATTAGATACGCTCTATCCGAGAGACCGACCGTTGTACAAACATCGTGTGCCAAAGACCAACAGAGATGGTAATTTCGCCGATATTTTTCTTTCGTTTTTTTTTCTCCCGTACTCCCTGTGGCTTGGTGTCCTGGCTAACCCTGCAAGGCGGCTCGGAAATTCGACTCGATATTTATTCGCGTGTTGCGCTTCTAAACTACACGCGAAAAACGAAAACGTCGATTTTTCGCACCGTCTTGCCTCGCAGCGTAACAATACGTCCCATATAACCCACTCTTTTCTTACTATTTCAGAGAGAGGGACTTGTCTGTAAATTTGTACTGTACATAAATTGTAATATAACGAAAATTCCCGGTCGTTTGTAGAATTTTTCCCCGTCCTCGTAGACATCCCGAATTATATATCCAGCAGAAGGAAAATGGCAAACATCGCGTTTGCGTGTACAAAAAAGCCCGATACCCCGTGAAACCGTGATCCCCGGACGCATGGCTTTCCCAATAATGTACACTGCGCCAAAAATTAGAGGAACAGAACATTTCTTCAAGGGGCTATCGCCAGTGTGAAGTCTGAAAATTTGGGCGATCGTCGGGATTTTTTTTTGGAAGAAAAGTACTCGATTAAATGTTTCGGAAAATTGAGAATATATTTGGCTATATTTGATCTATATTATATAATTTTTTCTCCAGTGCTGACATGATTCCGGCCGATTGAGGAGCTGAAACCGAAAAAGAAAAAATGTCGTTGAACTGGAAGCTATTTCCTGTACAATGACGTAGGATTTTCGAAAAATATCAAAATCTAACAAAATGGCGTGGTTATGAAAAAAGTCTGTTTTCTCGCCTATAAAATGGTCGTTTTTTTTTCTATGGCAAATCGTCAATTTTCATCCAATGAAAAATATCCTACGTCATTGTAGAGTAAATATATTCAAGAGTACTCAGTTCAAATTTCAAGAAAATCAGATAATTATTCTTTGAGTTACAATGTCAGCATATTTGAAAAATCTCATTTCGAGAAAAACGCGTTTGAAGATTTAACTATCGATTTTTGCAACATAAAATGATCAGAGATACGGCCTTGAAATTGTTACAGGATATTATTGGAAGTATGAACTGTCGAAATAGGCAAAAAAAAATCGATTTTTTGAAAGTGTCACACTGGTATAGCCCCTTAATTTTTTAAAGTGTTTTTTGGGGCGCTGTTTCTATGTGAAAAATAGTCGTAGCGAGATGGAAAAAAGTGTTTCGAAGCTTCAAGTTTCTAGTTTAGAGATCTTCTGGCAAAATATAGGCCAGTTAGCTTCTTTATTCAGCTTCAATTTAATTTTTTGGGCTCTCTACGGCAATTGTTTGATGACATATCCGACCTTGAATGAAAAAAGATCCTTTTGTCTTTGATAATCGATATCTCAGCAACCAATGATCGCGCAGGGAAGTGAAGGGCTGAATTGAAAACTTGAATAAATTTCCTACAAGTTCAAGTGACCCTTTCGTTGATTTTTGAGAAAAAAAAAATGTTTCACCCTCAACATTAATTTTTAAAAAGTGCAAAAAATGACTTTTCATAGTTTTTCAATAAATCTACCACTACTTTACAAATATTGATTTATCAAAGTTTTACAAAACAATTAAAGGAACAAGTGTATTGTTCCTGAACATCGTGTAATCATCGAAATGAAAAGACCAATTTTCTTCGACTTTTTTCACAACTTTGCACTAGTTGCTTGTTAAGGTAAAAGGAAACAAATTAAGAGGTTTAAAAAAATTACTTGTGTTTGTTTTTTTGGTTGTAAAACATTTCAGGAAACAATACCGATTCATTTTTAACACGTTTCGGCCTTTGCGCACCATAATTTCACTCAACTTTAATTGCATTAATTGAAAGTCGATATCCCCAAGCTGTATTCACTAGTCGATCTGAGAACATTTATACGATTAATTCTTGATATTTTCTGCGAAGGTAGGATTTAGTTTAGGATTACAAAAGGATTTAGTTTAGGATTTAGTTTAGTTTAGTTTAGTTTAGGATTTAGTTTAGGATTACTGCGAAGGTAGGATTAAGTTTAGGATTACAAAAAACAGTTTTTTTTTTCAAAACTAGGCATGATCAAAATTGAAACAAAAAAATTGAAGTTTACACAAACTTTTGATTCTTTTTTTTTACCATAACTTAGATAAAAATTACCAAAAAAAAATATAAATTTTAAAAAGAACCGTTGATCGGTTTTTTCTTCGAAAAAAGATCGATTTTCAAAAAAATGTTTTTTTTTTGTAACCCTTATAACTTTCGCAGAAAATATTAACTTTTAATTAATGTCATTAAAGATAAGTGGAAGTATGGTACGCAAAGGCCGAAACGTGTAATAAATGAGTCAGTATTGTTTCCAGAAATGTTTTACAAATTAGAAAAAAAAAATCTTATTTTTAACAAGCAACTAATGCAAAGTTGTGAAAAAGGTCGAAGAAAATTAGTCTTTTCATTTTGATAATGATTACACATTGTTTAAAAACAATACACTTGTTCCTTCAATTGTAGAAGATGAAGATCTCGAAACTAGAAACTTGAAGCTTCAAAATCCTTTTTTTCGTCTCGATAGTACCATTTTTCACATAAAAACAGCGCTTCAAAAAAAAACTAAAAAATTGAAGAAACGTTTTGTTCCTTTAAGGGGTTAGGCCACTCCAGAGGCCGAAAAAGTAGGCTTTTTGAGGCTTTTTTTCAGAAAAACTACAAAATAAATCGAGATTACAAAAAAGGCTGTTTATCATACATATCAGTGACTGTATACAATAATTTTTTTGAAGCGCTTATTTTCAAAATAGCGTCTGCGCAGCGTTTATCTCAAAACTGCATTTTTTAAGTCGGCCGGGAACTCAGACAATTTTCAATCGATTCACTTTAAATGTTGAATATATCTCAAAAAATACATTGTCTATGGAAGTACATAGGATTTTCTTTTTATTTTTCATAGTTCATTTGTTATTAACAATTATCTGACGATTTTTTAGGCAAATTTTTGGAAAGTGAAAAATTTGCCTAAAAAATCGTCAGATACTTGTTAATAACAAATGGACTATGCCATATAAAAACAAAATCCTACGTACTTCCATAGACAATGTATTTATCAAGATATATTCAACATTTCAAGTGAATCGGTTGAAAATTGTCTGACAAGGAACATCCCTCAGGTGACACCCTTCGGTGAAAAACGATTTTAAAGGCTGAAACGCACCCTCAAAAATGGGGATGTTTTTCGTTTTTCGTCGATAACGTTTTAACGGTACGAGATATTAAAAATTTTAAATTGCAACAATGTTTATTTTTTTGTGCACTATACATTGGAGATGAGAACGATAACGTTATCGACGAAAAGCGAAAAACACCCCTATTTTCGAAGGGTTCGTTTCACCCCTTAAAACCGTTTTTCCTTCGATAAAAAAAAGTACGTATCGCTTACTTTTTGGTGTTTTATAACATATCCAAATTTCAACCATATCGAAGGGTGTCACCTGAGGGATGTTCCTTGCGAGTTACGTTTCCGGCCAACTTCAAAAATGCATCTTTGAGATTAATCGCTTCAAAAAAATTCTTGCACACAGTCACTGATATGTATGATAAACACCCTTTTTTGTAATCTCGATTTATTTTGTAGTTTTTCTGAATTAAAAAAAATCCCCAAAAAGCCTATTTTTTCGGCCTCTAGAGTGGCCTACGTTTTGAATTTTTCGGATCGTGTACATACCTATATATGTGTGTTTGAGTAGGGTGATTCGTTTCAGGGCAACTTTTGTTTTGACCCATCGTGCCCGAAAACCTTTAGTTGGTACCCAAAAACGAACTTTCGTGAAAGTGGCGTGTTGTCAAAAAATATTTAGAGGTCGCGAATCGAAATTGAAGGTTTCCCATTTGATTAACATTGAAAAAAATGTTTTTCTCATTATTAGTGTTACCATTCCGCGAATTTTGATATCGCGACATTTTCCAAGTGGGTTCTCATAGGAAATGTGATACTCCACGATAAAGTTCATTGAGCCATGGCCGTAAATTCAACCGTTTCAGCGGCATCATTATTTCAAGTGAATATTGTGCGAAAGTATCTATTCAAACGGCTGTAACGCTTAAGCTATTAGATATATCGAAAAAAATTCACATGAGAACTTCGTAGAGAAAGTAATTTTCTACAAAAAAAGTCTTATAAGCCGAGCCCGAAAATTCAACTCTTTCTCAGCTATAGGTGGATGAAGTAAAATAAATAGATTTTTTTTTGTTTAAAAAAAATCTTTTTATAAATAGATAATATGGTAATAGAAATATAGTAAATATAGATAATAGAAATATAGTAAATATAGATAATAGAAATATAGTAAAATAAATAGATAATAGAAATATAGTAAAATAAATAGATTTTTTTTAAACAAAAAAAATCTATTTATTTTACTTCATCCACCTATAGCTGAGAAAGAGTTGAATTTACGGGCTCGGCTTATAAGACTTTTTTGTAGCAAATTACTTTCTCTACATAGTTCTCATTTGAATTTTTTTCGATACATCTAATAGCTTAGGCGTTACAGCCGTTCGAATAGATATTTTCATACAATATTCACTTGAAATATTGATACCGCTGAAACGGTCGAATTTACGGACATGGCTCAACGAACTTTATTGTAAAGTATCATATTTCCCATGAGAACCCAGTTGGAAAATATCGCGATATCAAAATTCGCGGAATGGTAACACTAATAACGAGAAAAACATTTTTTTCAATGTCAAGGGGGGATTGTCTTTTTTTTTCGCAAAATTTACCGCTTTTTGGGATTTTTTTTGTGAAGAAAGTATACAACGGAAAACTTGTGAAACTTGGCATATAGTTTCATTGATCTGTTTGCTACATACGAAAAATTTTTTAAACAATTTCATCAAAAAATCCGCCTCCCACCCCCCTCGACGCGCGATGGTCCTTTTTTGATGGTGTGCACGATTACAGCCTTCACGTTCATCCCGCAACAGAAGCCCAAAAAGCATTTTACTTTAGACACATATAGCTATCGTTCGATGAAGGGAAAAAAAAATTGACGATTTGGTGACGTTTTGAACTTGAAGTATCGATTTTTCGAAAAAAATTGATCGATTTTTTGTTATAAATAAAAAACTATTAAACGTATTGCTTTTTTGCTTCATCAAACGATAAAAGGATGTCAGCTGAGCATTCTGTCCAAATTTGAAGGCAATCGGTTGAATAGTTTTTGAGAAATCGTGCACACCAGTCGTGAAAAAGCTGTTTCGAGAAAAACGCGTTCAAGGGGGGATTTTTTGATGAAATTGTTTAAAAAATTTTTTTTTGTATGTAGTAAACAGATCAATAAAACTATATGCCAAGTTTCACAAGTTTTCCGTTGTATACTTTCTTCACCAAAAAAATTCCCAAAAAGCGGTAAATTTTGCGAAAAAAAAAGCCAATCCCCCCTCAATCAAATGGGAAACCTTCAATTTTGATTCGCGACCTCTAAATATTTCTTGACACCACGTCCCTTTCACGAAACTTCGCTGTTGGGTACCAAGCAAAGATTTTCGGGCACGATGGGTCAAAAAAAAAAAAAGTAACCCCGAAACGAATCACCGCAATGTTTGATCGTAATCGTGTGCGACTCCGAAGCATGCGAAGCCCGACCGTTCGCTCGTGTTGATGTTGTTTTTTCGGTTTCGCGCAGCCGTGAGATCGGGCGACTACTACATGTTCGACGACCTCGACGACGACGACGTGACCGACCTGTTGCCCGACCCGGAGGAGCAGCGCGAGGACGAGGAGAGGCTCCGCCAGCATCGCGAGAGCGGACGAAGAATGACCATGGCCGAGGTAAAATCTTCAGCCTCCCTCACGGAGATACACTTTTCGGTGGTATAATTCGCCTAAAGTTGGGGAGAAAAAAAACCGCGGTCACGAGCTAATGTCGGGGAGTACGTGCGCGCCGATACGCACGGGGAGCAAAGAAAAAAGAAAGAAAAAAGAGTGCAGCGTGTACATCTCGAGTGAATGGATTTACAGCTGATGACGACCCTGTTAAAGACTGACATAGAGATTGCGACCCACGTCGCAATGTACGGAGGAACGCAGAGGGACGCACTTCGGCTTCGACGGCAGAGCGTCCCGTTGACCCGCAAGAAATCATCCATGTCCTATCTGAGCGCACGTTCCGAAACCGAGACTGCCGCGGCCACCGATGTGAGATCCCTCTCTCCCCTTAACGTCTGCATGCCCAAAATGAAACGAGCCTTCGAAACGATGCCGAATAATAAACGCTTTGTCCTAGATCGCTATGCTAATTCTAACGTTTGTCATCGTTTTATCCCTGTCTCTCGCCTCGCTGGATCATCCTCACGCATATTTACATACATCCGCTAATTAATGTAATTATTTCCCTTTACTCTCCTTCGCGTCCGACGGACTCGAGAAGCGTCTCTTTTGCCGGCTGCTCAACTCTGTGGTGGTGAATTCAGTCCCGTTATATATCACTGTCATTTTTCGTTCGAGGCGCTATACCAGTGTGGACGCGGAAAATTTGCGCGGTTTTCGGGAATTTTTTGGAAGCAATGTACTCGATCAAATGTTGCGGAAAATTGAGAATATGTTTGGCTATATTTGATGTATATTGCATAATTTTTTTAGACAACGATATCACAGTTGGGCGTAATTTTATTTATAAATACGAATACGAATTTAAAAACAACGTGATTTTCATGTGAATATGAATACAAATTTATTCATACTTTACTCATTTGTATTTACATGCATGCATACGAATACAATGGTGCTCGCAAATTTCTGAACGTACAAATAAATTCAGGGAAAACATTGCGAATTTTCACAAAAAATTGTAAATACAAGAAAATTCACAAAATGAGTGTGAGTTTTTTTTTCGTATTTACGAGAAATTAAAATCAAATTCACAATGATTAGATGGAAGTGTACACCAAAAGTGAGTTCTTACGTACTTTGAGAGAAAACATTGTGTTGAGTTCAACATTGTGTTGAGTTCAACACAATGTTTGCTCTCAAAATACGTAATAACTCACTTGTGTTAATTTTATTATAATTGTCGTGAATTCGATTTCAATTTTCTTCAACTCGAAGAAATTCGCAACTCATTTTGTGAATTTTTTCGTATTTATAATGCAATATTTGAAACTCACAACTTTTTTTTGCAAAAATTTCTTTGCTTCGACGCAATGTTTTCTCCCGAAATACGTAAGAAGTCACTTATGGTGTAAATTTCAATCTAATCATTGTCAATTTTATTTTAATTTGTCTTAAATACAAAAAAATTCACAACTCATTTCGTGAATTTTTTTGTATTTGCAATTTCTGTGAATACAACTGCATTGACAGATTTTTAAGTGAATTTTTTTTAATTCACAGGATTTTTTGTAAATATTCACATTTTTTGTGAATTTATTTGTGAATTTATGTATATATTTGTGAATACAAATAAGTGAAGTATGAATAAATTTGTATTTATATTCACATGAAAATCACGATGTGAATACATTCGTATTCGCATTTATAAACAGAATTACGCCCAACTCTGAAAAATATTGAGATCCAAGCGACTGTGCGCTGCTTTCGGAGGCGCGGAAAAAAAAGTTCCTCCACTGCTGACATGATTCCGGCCGATTGAGTAGCTGAAACCGAAAAAGGAAAAAAAGTCGTTAAACTGGAAGGTATTTTCTGTAAAATGACGTAGGATTTTCGAAAAATATCAAAATCTAACAAAATAGGCGTAGTTATGAGAAAAACGTCTGTTTTCTTGCCTATAAAACGGTCGTTTTTTTCAATGCCAAATCGTCAATTTTCATCCAATCAAAAATATCCCACGTCATTGTAGAGTAAATATATTCAAGAGTACTCAGTTCAAATTTCAAGTCAATCGGATAATTGCGCTTTGAGTTACAAAGAGTTGATATTGATATAAATGATAATGATATTCTTGAAAGTATAAACTGTCGAAAAAGGCAAAAAACAAATCGATTTTTCGAAAGTGTCACACTGGTATAGCACCTTAAGGGCAAATATACCTTTGTGAGGGCAAAATCAAGGGTCATTTTTGACAATTTATTTAATAAAAACAAAACAATATCTTTAAATTCGGTTTTTTTATACATGTTAGTACAAGTCTTAAAGTAAAAGAATTTTTTTTAATTATTTTGAAACAAAATTGCGGTGCGGTAGTCGATGGAAGAAAACTCCATTTTTTCATAGTCCTCTACTGTCGTATTCGCACAGGTCACAATTTTCAAGCTGGAACAAAAAACGAAAAATATTTTGAAAGTAGATATGAAAAACTAGTGCAGTACACGTAGAGGTTTTTCAAAATATTGATTAAAAAAATGGCGTTAATATGAAGAAAAAAAATCGTAAAAAAATCGGTCGAATATTGAACACAAAATTTTTTAATTTCATCTTATCGAAAAAATCCTACGTACTGGACTAGGAAATGTTGTCAAGAAGCTACAGTTAAAATTTCAAGTCAATCGATGGAAACCTCGAGGCGCTACGCATACGCCCGTCTCTAAAAATACAGTTTCGAGAAAAACGCGTTCAAAGCTTTAAGGGGAGGTATCTGAGTAACGGCGAGAAAAATAGGCAAACTTCGGGAATTTTTATCTCAAAAACTAATGTTTCGATTGGATCCGGGTTTTTTTTTATTGAAAAATATGTACATTGAGGTATGTTTAGGAATTTTTTGAAATAAATTCGTCGACTGGAAGCGATTCAAACGCGATTATCTCGAAACATAGTTGTTCAAAGTCGGACGAATTTATTTCAAAAAATTCCTAAACATACCTCGATGTACATATTTTCCAATAAAAAAAAACCCGGATCCAATCGAAACATTAGTTTTTGCGATAAAAATTCCCGAAGTTTGCCTGTTTTTCTCGCCGTTTTCTTGCCTCCCCTTAAGTACTGCAAAATCATGGAAGTTTCGTGTTTACCTACTCTCGCTCTTCTTCTTTTCCGGAAGATGTAGGAAAAAATGCGAAAAAAACATTTACAAAGGTATATTCCCCCTTGACACTTTTCGACCGGCCACCAGTTTCAGCATCGTTCCAATGCAATGAAAATGATTTTCATCGGCGATGTTTTTTTCAGGGCAACTATTAAAAATCAACTACCTACATCTGAAGAAATTCTTCGGATGATGTTTTCGTTGCGTTGCAGCGCTGCAAACTTTTACACCGGTCAACTTTGATTGTTATAAAATTTACTTGTCGCACTGGAAACCCCTGTCAGCGTCACTCCTAACGTTGGGCCCTAACACACGAAAAAACTAGCCCTATGTAGTCTTGCGCAAATAAAACTCGATTCCGCTTGTTCGGAGCTGGTGCGATGAAACAAAAAAAACATCGGCCAAGAAGAGACGCGGACGAAAGCGCCAAAATTTAACTCGCAAGCTTTTCTCGTAGACATTGACCGTCGAATTGTACATAAATGGTGTCGATGTAGCAACAACTGCCAGCTGTCGCTCTAATTATTATCGTAGATCATTATTGTCGATGATGGCTCGTGAAAAGTTCCACGAATAATACGAATGTTTGAAATGTTGAAAAAATGGTTCAGGTTCGGGACAGCGCGAGCCTCGACTCGGCCGAAGTCGATGAAGTCGAGCGAGTCCTCAAGTCCGAGGACCTTACCAAGACACCCCCCGACTCGGACGAGCTTGACGAAATCACCGATGATCCGGCGATAAAGCGAGACAAATCTGCCAGAGACGAGGACGAGGAGGACGAGGAGGAGGAGGAAGAAGATGGACAGCGGAAGAAAAACGTATCGTTCTTTACCTACTTCAAGTTTCTACTGGTCATCATTAACAGCGCAATGGTCTCAATGACGAAATATCTCAACAAATTCTCCAGAGACTACAGATACATTCGCAAAGTTCTTTCCAAGGAAAAAAGAATCCTCAAGGTTCGTAAAATCTACGCAAAAACGCATTCATTCCGCTAGCCTGAGGATAATATATGGTGTAAAAAGAAATCCATTATTTATGCGTGAAATTGAAGGCTTCATTTAGCATAAAACGATTCAATTCAATTCAACGTCAATTGAGCCAGTAACAAAAAAATCCACGAATAATTTTGAAAAATCGAGTTACTTTATCGAAAAATATTCACCGAGTGGCGACATTTTTAAAAAATTTCTGACGTTTCCCTCGTTAATTACCATTTTTTAAATATTTTCTCATTTAAACGGCTGTATCTTTGGCAGGATTTGACGTATTTACATTCGTAAAAAACGAAAATGTGCGTCTTTTTCTAGCCTTCCGGAAAAAAATATGCAAATATGAAGAATAGGTAACAAACGCGAAAAGCGGTGAATCAACCGAACAAGCAGCCAAGTCCAATTAAACCCAAACAAACTAAAATCCATGCGAATTAATTTTCATATATCCACAACTGATACTTTTGAATAGGTATATGATTTTTCCAGGACTTTGGTATTACAGCATTACTACACATTGCTTAGACATTCAAAACGTAGTGTATGAATTTTTAAATAACGGTTATTAGTTTTCACAGACTGAATCGGTAAAAAGAATTCCGGAATTTGTATATTAAAATTCACACAGAGTTTATTAAATACGCAGAAAGTAAATAATAACAATTACACTAACCTAACACTGTAAAATTAATACACTTTTCTATGCCAAATTTACTTTTTTTTAAATTAAAAATACAATCTGTGCATATCAATTTTAATACGCTTATAATAGATACCTTGCGATACGTATATGATCGTTCCAGTACTTAAGTGTTGCGATATTACCGAACGATTATTAGACATTCGAAAAGCAGTGCATTGATTTTCAAACGACAATATTAAAATTCATAAGCGGTATCTGTAAAAAGACTTTCTGCACTTTTAGATTAATTTTAATACTGATTTTTGTTTACAGTGATTACTACAGCCATCTATTGCAAAAATAATGGATTTCTTTTTTACCACACGTAATACAATGCCAAAGGAAAAATCGTAACCAGCCCGACGATCACTGAAACCTAAAGAAAAATTCGAAATAACATGTCATGTTGCAAAGTAAAATAAAAAAATGTGTGTTTTCCCAGGCCAAAGCTGATTTCAGAATGGGCACGCGCCTGGGAATAAATCAGATATGGCAACCGATCCCGATGATGAAGCAGAGGTGAGAAACGAAACGACGGAATATCTTTACACCCTGATAACTAGAACGGGGAACCCTCTTGAGAGATCGTTAAGGTCCAGCTCCGACATACAAAATCCCCAAGTAATGCTCGAAAGACGTAGTTGCCACGACATTTTTTTTCTTCTCTTGCCCTTTACATGCGTAACGTAGTCCACGTCCTATACGTCGTAATAATAGAGCCAGAAAAAGCAAAAGATCTGCAAGGAGACCGCGCGGACAGCTGTTCCCCTCGAGGACTATTTTTTTTAGCGAGTTGCATCTAGACATAGTGTATTACGCGCTTGCTCCGACAGATCTGAGACCGGGGTCAGCACCGACGAGAGCCTCGACAGTGGCCAAGGACCGAGCCGATCTGGCGACGATAAAAGAAGGTAGGATAGACGCTTTACAAGCTTCGATAGAACTCTAGGCAAGCTCGCAGTCGTTTTCAATGTCGACGAGCAATCGATAGGCCCTCACGGTTCTCATTTCATACAGCGGGGATAACGGGCCATGCTTTTTCTTTTTTTTAGGAACGAAAGAAAAGTGTATCGCCCATCCACACCGAAACGATACTCCAATTGCTATTTTTCGCACAATTGTTAGGACTTGGAATTAATTCGTAGCATTTTCTTAATGAAAAAAAAAATTATTTAAATGAAAATAACAAAAAAATACATTAATGAAAGTATTGGCCCTTCCTTTCTACTACTTTTGACCACCTTTCGGGCAGGGTACGAATACCGTG
This sequence comes from Ophion ellenae, assembly GCA_963210295.1. Classification (NCBI taxonomy): domain Eukaryota; kingdom Metazoa; phylum Arthropoda; class Insecta; order Hymenoptera; family Ichneumonidae; genus Ophion; species Ophion ellenae. The sequence goes on along the minus strand of OY723397.1, from coordinate 3,534,345 downwards.
TCGGAAGAACGCCTCGTCTTTAGATGCAATCCACGAATCGACCCATATTTGACAATCGTCGTAAGAAGTGAACTTTTGCTCAGACTGGCTATGAGCCATCGAACGAAAGAAATGGCAAATCAGAAGGAGCGATATCTGGAAAATACGGCGGAATATTTATTTTCTTATGAAAAAGTGATTCACTCATAAAATTAATTACACATCTATTTAGTATGAATATCAAGCTGTTGGAAATTTTTATTTTTCGATGTAAAAAGATCAAAGAAAATATTAGTAGTCAGCCATTTTGTACTCGAAAAATATATATATATATTTTCTAACAGCTTGATATTCATACGAAATGGATGTGTAATTAATTTTATGAGTGAATGATTTTTTCATACGAAAAAAAAAAATTGTTAAATTCGAACATGATTTTATACCCGTTTTGGGACGTGCGGACGAGCATTGTCGTGCAGCAAAATGACTGTTGTGTCTTTCGGAGTACTCCGGCCGTTTTTCTTTCAATGCACGGCTCAAGCGCGTCAATTGCAGTCGGTAGCGATGCCCAGTTATGGTTTCATTCGGTTTCAGCAGTTCATAATAAATCACACCCCTCTGATCCCACCAAATACAGAGCAGGAGCTTAGACCTATGGATGGCTTTGCCACTGATGTTGATGGTTGGCCGGGCTTAACCCATGACTTTCTGCGCTTCGGATTGTCGTAATGGATCCATTTTTCATCACCAGTGACAATTCGATGCGAAAAACCTTCTCTTTTCTCCCGTTGAAGCAGCAGTTCACATGTCAAAAGACGCCTCTCAATGTCCCTTGGTATCAATTCATATGAGACCCAATGCCCTTCCTTCTGGATTATGCCCAAAGTTTCAAGACGTTTTCCTACCGTTGACAAGTCAACTCCCAATGATGTAGACAATTCTTGAAGTGTTTGAGATGAGTCTTCATTGAGCAATGCCTCCAACTCATTATCTTCGAATTTTTTCGGCTGGCCAGGTCGCTCCTTGTCATCCAAGTCGAAATCACCAGCTTTAAAACGTGCAAACCACTTCCGACACGTTTGCTCAGCTAGAGCATGTTCACCATACACTTTCACTAAAATACGATGAGCTTCAGCAGCACTTTTGTTCATATTGAAGTAATGAAGTCAAACTCCCCGCAAAAACACTTTATTCGGCACGAATGTTGACATATTCAATGAATTATAAAGTGTTGTTATTCACGATTCAAAAAGAGGTTATGTACAGCAAATGACGTTCAATGATAGCTGTTTCACGATGAATACATTACTGTCGGTAACAACGAAATACTGTACCACCTACGCCATCTCTTGTAAAACGCTACGAATTAATTCAAACACATAATACAATTGGAAATCGTTGAATTATGCGTGTTCGATGTAGACGTAATTGTTTCGAAGTACTCGAATGAAATTCATCCATAATTTCCCCCAACCCAGAAACAAGTTCCTGGCCTCCTGGTTCCGCAAACATCTCAAGCGATCCCTCGACCTTCCCACGGAGGAGCGTCCGTAAGTTTCCCATTTCCCGTAGAACGAAAAAAAAGAACACCTCTTCCACACGCCACATATTTCCCCGTGCTAGCAAAGACGCGAGTGAGAAAAACGATAAATCTGTCTGAAGAAAGGTAGAAAGAGACGTGGTGTGTGTTGTGTTTGCCAGGAAGGAGAGCTCGCTGACCGTGCCACACATCCGAATATTGGCGCCGAGTTTGGAGCGAGGATTGGACGTGTCCTCGTCCAGGTATATCCTCGGAGGATCGAGAGAATATCCGACAAACGAGAAAGAGAACATTTACTTTGCACATCTCGTTGTGTCTAATCGTCTCTCGTGTCTTTGATATTCACTGATACTTTTTAAGTCGCTTGACACACGCTCGCCACACGCACGCCAATCCTCGCATGTGTCACCGAACCAACGAAAAACCATACACCACACTCTACTCCAAAAGCCACAATTCCAACTTGACTATCCATTAGATGTTCACCCAACTGTCGTTTTCCTCCTTTCGATAAACATATTTGACCGAAGCACAAATGTAAAGAAAAACGAAAAATAGTCTCCACGAGTGAGTTGGCAGGTTCTTTCGTTGAACATTTGACATTGCAGGTCTCGTCTCGGCCGGCTGCCTCGAGGCGAGCTTTCGTTGTGCTTTCGTGACTTTTCCTCGTGTCGTTGACCGTACGAAATTGTATAGGCACCCCGGACGTTCGTTTCTCTGATATTTTTTTTTATCGCTTTCTCTCGCTCTCAATGGCCAGCTCGATATTTGGACAAACGCGGGGTCTGCCACAGCGTGAGAAGGACGACGAGGACGACGAGCACTTCGGCGAGTTATCCGAAGTCGATCAACCTCCGATAATACAACTGGCGGCATCCATTTGGTTCGGTATTCTCGCCCACTCGACCTTCATGTGTTACTTCATGGTGTTTCTGCATCACGTCAAGAACGCCTCGGTCATCTCGATACCGCTGCCGTTGATGGTCTTCCTCTGGGGATCCCTGACCATACCGAGACCCTCCAAGACCTTCTGGGTCACCCTCATCGCGTACACCGAAGTGAGCGATAGACGAAACTCACGGCAGTCCCTGGAGCACCTTGGACTTTTCTTCCAATATCGATTTTTTCGTTTGCCAGGTTATCGTCATCGTCAAGTGTATCTTCCAATTCGAGATGATCGTTTGGAACATGTCGTCGTCGAGCCATCCGCTCTTCGGTCCGAGAATTTTGGGCGTCGAGAAGAAACCGAACTACGCCCTCTGGGATCTTTTGCTACTGCTGATGGTCTTCTTCCACAGGTAAAAGAGACGATCATTTATCTCCTCGCTGAATCGACGCACTCTTGTTCCGCAACTTTTTCGGTACGAGGGTGTATTTTTCGTAATTATTTTCAAGCAAACGATGAATGGATTTTTTGTATTAATACTCATAGATAATATACAGGGTGAGGCCACGGTCTTACATACAGGTCTGGAAACTCCTAGGGTGGGGAGTGACTCAATGAGGCAAACTGGCAGTTCTCGCTTCTGCCTACCGAAGCGCTGTTAGGTACAGGGTATCCAATAGGAAGTTGCCGAAACTAATCGACTGTCATTTTAAAACACGTGCACAGAATCAGAAAAGCCAAATTGCTTTAAATAGAGGAAACTCTGCAGTTTTAAACGCACATAAATAAAACCCAGTCAAATATTTTTTATGTCAATTTATTACATCTTATAAAAATAACGAAAAAGTACAGTGATTAATGATAGATATTTTCGAAGTGCGAACCGTTAGATTGTGCACAAAAATCAATTCTCTTTTGAAAACTGTGAAAAACTGTGTCCAACATATCGTTCGTAATGCCGCGAACCACTTCCTGGATGGCCACGATCAGTTCTTCTACTGTGCTGGGGTTTTTAGCGTAACAATGATCTTTAATGTAACCCCACAAGAAAAAATCACAAGGGTTCAGGTCCGGTGAGTACGGAGGCCATTCTAGTCCGCCTTGAGCAAATTTAGGGCACCCCAGACTGATTATTCGAGTCCCATATACGCGATGAATATCTTCAAACACCTCATGAGTCCGGTGCGGCGTCGCTCCATCTTGGATGAAGTAAACATTTTTAACCAGTCCCCTCTTTTTTGCATAAGGGAAGAATTTCGTTTCCAAAAGCTGTTTGTAACACTCTCCTGTTATCGTAGATTCCAAGAATTGCAAATAAATTCCTTCTACTGAAATCGCTGCCCATGCCGTTACTTTCTGTGGATGAAGGGACTTCGCTAGCGATATGTTGGGATTTTCCGTTCCCCAAAACCGGTAATTTTGCTTGTTTACGTACCCATTCATCCAAAAATGTGCTTCATCGGAATAAATAATCAATTTCTCATTAAGTTCTTCGGCTTCAAACATTCCCGTGATAGTGTTACAAAATTCGATGCGTTTCGTCATGGCATGTTCAGTTAACAATTGATGAGTGCTTATTTTATACGGATGAAACTTTAAAAAATATTTCAAAATGTTGTGTAATGATGATTTGGTTATTTTTAATGCTTGAGCAGCTTTCCGAATCGAATCATTTGGATTTTGTTTGAAATAATTTTCAACTTCGTTGATCTTCTCTGGTGTAGTCACCGTAACAGATGGACCTGGCAACTCGTGTCTACGGTCCTGGAGTGTACCATACTTCACGAAGTTATCGATTATCCTACAAAAATTAACGTTAAATTACTTCAATGCAGTTTAATTGAATTGAAACACAAGTTGTGTGATAGATGAATATGAATAAACATTCAATACTTACCCTTTCAGAGTGTTTTCGCTGGCAACTCTATGAGTTCCAAACTTCGTACGAAACCCTCTATACGCATTACTATAAATTTTTCCCCTCGAGAAGAAGCACTCAATAATATATACTTTTTCTTCCGTGGTGAGCTCACTCATTTTGACGCGCGCGTACTTGCTTCAACCACGGCTGGAATAAAACTGCGGGGCCTCAGGTATGCGCCTTAGAAAAGGGGACCCCTATTGAATTCATGGAGAGAAGAGACACTTATTTAGTTTTAGCAACTTCCTATTGGACATCCTGTAGAAGTTAGCCAATCAAACGCAGGTCCGAACAGCTGTGCAAAGGCGCAGATTTTCGAAAATAAACATAGAGTCTGTTCGGTTTAGCTACACTTCCTACAATTTCAATAGATACAGTAATAGAAAGTCCTCAGAAGGCGTAAGACGTGTAGAAAAGTGTAGCCAAAACGAACAGACCCAATATTTGTAAGAGCGATATAAATGGAAAATGATTGAGTATTTCTTCACTCCTGAACCGCCGGGCAGAATGAGAATTATTATTTCAGTAGACTGTATTTCTCGTATGTTCGAACTTCTGTAATATTTTTATTCGTCCTTTCGCCGTTTGAGTAGATGGGGTATGAACAAATTTGTGCGGTCTAAATTACAAAGGTTTTGTTTGCGTTAATACGTTACCCCTACTTGTAGCGCAAAAAAAGGCCTTTTTCATGATTTTTTTAAAAGAAAACTACAAAACTTCTTCAATCGATCAATATACCATCTTGAAGAACACATCTTGAAGAACTTTCAGTAATTTCTTTATGGAAAAATATTACATTGTTTAGTGGCAAATGGCCGTCAATGAAATAATGTTTTTATATACACGGTTTGCGGTGACCAACATTGCGGCGAAGTGGATCATCTGAAAAAAAAAATGCGGATGGATTTAGTCAAATATAAGTAAAAACTAGTCTTTAATCGAAGGATTTTAAAAAATATTCATTTTTCACAAAATGGCGGACAGTCAAAGTTAATGGTTCGATTTTAACGAAAAAAAAACGGCCGTTTTTTGACTATAAAACGGCCATTTTTTTCGAAAAAAAAAATCGAACGATTAAAGACTACATTTTTATGTATTAAATAAGCCTGCAAAATTTCAAGAAGATCGGTTCATTAGTGTTCGCGTAATCTTGGTCACCGACTTCAGAAATGCCATTTTGAGAAAAACGCGTTTAAAGTTTCTCTTTCAACGCTCGTTCAACGCGGATTCTTCTCTCTCAACGCTCATATCTCAGTCAATTGTGTTCGGATCGACTTGAAATTTTCAGGACATATTCTCAGATACTTATACTTCAAAAAAATGCAATAAAAAACAAATCGATTTTTTCAAAATCGCAAGTGGGGGTAACCCCTTAATACGTTGTTAGAAATGGTTTATCTTGGTGCTAAATAACAGTAAAAATTACATAATTTTCAGTGTGAAAGTCTTGCCCATCTAACCGCACGTTAAATTACACACATTAAACGATTTTTTATCTCTGGTGTTTGGTGGTGAAAAAAGTTCAAAAAATTCGCAAAGACTCAGTATAGTGTAAACAATAACATGTATTTTTTTTTTATTGAATTTAACCTTGGATTGTGGCTACGCTCCAACCTCCTTAAAGATTCATGCTCAAGTCACTGGGACAGTGGACCGCGCCAGTCACGCAGAGGAAAATTTTACCCACGAGGCTTACGATGACGACGAGAAACGGCGAGGAGGGCGGGGAACCAGCACGTTTTCACTGGCAAAACGAGGAAACGAAGTGAGCGAGCCACGAAGCCAAAAAGTATACGCGCGTGTCTATAAGTCGTAACGAAATTAATCTCGGTGTTTGGCAGTGATCGAACGGACAACGAGGCGCCGAGCCCGGCGAGGAAAAAGAGCCTGGAGAACGAGGAGAACGAGCATCCGAAGAACGAGCAGACAACGGACTCGAGCGAGCAGCTCGTCGTCGTCGTCAAAGCCACGGAGTCGAGTCCTTGCGACAAGGATTTCAAAACAGCGGTCAACATGACGTGAGCACTCATTTTCATACATCAATCGATCGCATGGAAGAAGAAAATGCTCGATAACGAGTAAAAAAAACGAAAATGAGTTCGCAAATTTTACAGGGCAAGGAAATACATGGAACCGGCCAAGACATTCTTAGCGAATATCCTCAGCTCCGAGGGCAAGGAAAAGACGAACGTCTACGCGTACATGTTTCTCTGCGACTTTTTCAACTTTATCCTCTTGATATTTGGATTCTCAGCTTTTGGGGTGAGAGCCGGAAGCAAAAAACTTGTTGCACCTTTTATTCATTCAAGGGGAGATATACACCTAGGAGCCGGAAAAAATGTCATTTTTGTGAATTTTTTTCAAGGAAAACTATTTGAAATTTCGGATTGGGGTTTTAATTATCCAAAAGTATATACATTCAAAAATATCTTTAATTTTCTTTATTTAAAAATATCAAAAATATACAAGGATATTGTATGATCCTTGGAGCGTCGTAAAAAAATCTGCGTATACGCTACCCACTGGCGTTTCTTCAAAAATCATCTGAAAAAAAAACCAAAAAGATTATTAAAGTAGATACTATAGTCTAGTACTTGTCATAGCCGATTTTGAAAATATCGATTTATGACAAAATGGCGGACGTTTGAACATGAATAGTGATTTTTGGACCGAAAATTAGTTATTATTTTGCCGATAAAATAAAAACTAAGTGACGGAAAAAAAATCCTATGACCAGTACTAGATAATGGTGTATAGAATAACCACAAAAAACCTCAAGGCAATCGGTTCATTGGTTTTCGAGAAATTTTGGGTACCGATTCGAAAAACGTGGTTTTGAGAAAAACGCGTTTGAAAATTTGGGAATGAATAGATCAGGAAATTTGTCAACTTACATGGAATGATCGATACCAGGCCCATAGTGTGGGTCTTCTATGGTCGACGGAATGTTCACAGCTTCTAAATCCTCGACCTCGAGCATCTGGGTGTATATCTCTCCTTAAGGGCGGGGTAAAGTTAATTCGGCGAAAAAAATCCATGTTTTTAAGATTTTTTTTTTTGGCGTAACGAATAGTATTCGTTTATTGAAAAATTTACATATAATAAAGTAACATTTGAGTAACATTCTCCTAAATTTGCATCGCAAAATATTCAAAATTGAGCGAGTGAAAATTAAACCCCGGAGGCGCCTCGAAAAAAAGTTGGTTTGCGGTGTGCACCATAACTCGCAACAGAATCATCTGAAACGAAAAAATCAAAATGCATTTGTTAAAGGAGATGTTTCTCGAGGTAATGACGGGAGGATTTTTTTTTTCGATTTTTCGTAGCCCTTGGGAGCCAAAAACCCGATTTTCGCTGAAAAAATCGGCTAATTTGTTGTTGAAAAATTAGTAATTATTTAAAAAAACAAAAAAGCTCTCGACAATACCTGGTGAATTATGTGACGAAGTACGGTGCAAAATTTCAAAGCGATTGGTCCAGTAGATTTTGAGTTATCGTGCACACGGACTTCAAATATGACGAGACTCAGAATAACGGTTTGAAAAACGCAGAAGAGTTTGGTCGCTTAGCGCTCATTGCACATAAAATACTCATAACTTCGTCAGTTTTACGCCGATCGACTTGAAATTTTAACACAATATTCTTGATATATTATGCATACATTCAAAAAATTAAAAAAAAATTTTAATACTTTACCCCGCCCTTAACGGGGTCGTCTAGTGTGAAGGCCGTTGTTTAATGCTTCTTTGGGGATTTTTTTTTTTGACAAACCATTAAAATAAAGTAATTTATAACTTGTATATCATTTTTATTAACATTTAAACAAACTTTGTGAATTTTTTGGAGTCATTATATAGAATATAGTCGGAGATGCACCGCCCAACAGGAACACATAAATAAAAAGAGGTGCTCCACTGCTGCCATGATTCCGGCCGTTCTGCTTATCTGAAATCAAAAAACCAAACGCCATTTTAATCGTCAGACTTGAGGCTCTACATGCAACTAAAATAAAGTTAGAAATCCAAAAAAATAATTTTTTTTTACGCTTCAGAAAAAAAGAATTAATTTTTCGTTTTTTTTTGGGGTCTATATAGCTGATAAAAAGAAAACTAACGAAGCAATATTAATTATTTTAGTTCAATTATGTACTAAAGATGCTGTATAAATTTGAGCAGAAACAATCAAATAGTGTTTGAGATATGGCAGCAGTTTGAAAAAATCGTGCGTTGAGAAAAACGCGTTTGAAAGTTGTATATAATTCATATTAAAAAAATGGTCTCACCATCAATCTGCTATGCCTGGACCATAGAGTCCTCGTCTTCAAAGAACTCATGCAAGGCCGTTTTCTCGTCTTTTGATCTGACACACTAGACGATCCCCTTAAGGGGAGGGTAGGGGTTTCAGCGTAAAAAAAAACACTTTTTTGCGATTTTTTCATCTATATGGATAGAGTAAATTTATTGAAACCTTTTGTACATTGTTAAGTGTAATTTCAAGAACATTCCGTGAAATTTTTATGCGAAAATATCCACAAACAAGCCGGCGACAAAGCTTTTTCAAGAACGCCTTTGGAAAAACACGATTTGCGGTGTTCACTGTATCTCAGCTAGAAATTATCTCAAATCAAGTACCATTAAAATTTAGTCAAAGTATCATCAAATCCTCCCCCAACGGTCTTTGATAATTTTTTTCCATTTCTAAATTTTTGGTGGTCATGTGAAGTGAAAAGTGCTATTTTTCACGAAAAATTTCGCCATTTCGGGGGTGGAAAACCCCCTCAATGTAAAAAAAATCTCAAACTAACCGTTGGGGGGAGGTATTTTATATGTAGAAAGTGTGTACCAAGTTTGAAGTAAATCGGTCATGTAGTTTTCAAATTGCAGTGAACACGGACTTTGAAAAAGTGGTTTCTAGAAAAACGCGGCACCGGCTCGTTTGTGGATATTTTCGCGTAAAAATTTCACGGAATGTTCTCGAAATGACACTTAACAATGTACAAAAGATTTCAATAAAGTTACTCTATCCATATAGATGAAAAAAGTTCGCAAAAAAGTGTTCTTTTTTCACGCTGAAACCCCTACCCTTCCCTTAAGGGGTTGGGCCACTCTAGAGGCTCAAAAATAGGCTTTTTGGGGATTTTTTTCAGGAAAACTACAAAATAAATCGGGATCACAAACAATTATCTGACGACAATTTTTTGAACTTTCCAAAAATTTGTCTAAAAATCGTCAGATAATTGTTAATAACAAATGAACTATGCAATATAAAAACAAAATCCTACGTACTTCCATAGACAATGTATTTATCGAGATATATTCAACAATTTCAAGTGAATCGGTTGAAAATTGTCCGAGTTATGTTTCCGGCCAACTTAAAAAATGCACTTTTGAGGTAAACGCTGCACAGCCGCCATTTTGAAATGAATCACTTAAAAAAAAATTATTTTATACAGTCACTGATATGTATGATAAACACCCTTTTTTGTTATATCGATTTATTTTCTAGTTTTTCTGAAAAAGAAAAAATGCCCAAAAAGCCTTTTTTCGGCCTTGAGAATGGCCTAAGGCCTTAACTCGACGGATTGTCTCGAACGAATGAATTTGCAGACGCAGCAGGGAGACGGTGGTGTGATGGCCTATCTGGCGGAAAATCGTGTACCGATGCCCTTTCTTCTCATGCTGTTGCTCCAATTCGCTCTCATAGTGATAGACCGTGCCCTGTTTTTGCGCAAATCCATCATGGGCAAACTCGTGTTTCACTACCTACTCGTATTCGGCGTTCACCTTTGCATGTTCTTCATTCTACCCAGCGTCACCGAGAGGTTGGTACAAACACGAAAATACCATTTTCAGCGAAAAATCATTACTTCGGAGCAGGCTTGCAAATAATGCGTTTCCATTACTCGTTACTTTGCATTTTGTAATTTAAAAAAGTTTCATTACCTATTAAATTACATTCAGTACCGTAGCAGATTTCCATTACTCGTTACAGTACATTTTGTCATGCAAACAATTGCCATTACTCATTACATTGGATTTTGTCATGTAAAAAAATTTCTTTACTCGTAACATTGGATTTTGTAATGTAAAAAATGCCCATTACCCGTTACAATGTAATGTGTACTGCATTTTTTTCCATTACAAATTCCAATGTAACGAGTAATGGATATTTTTTACAATACAAAATATAATGCAATGAGTAATTGACATTTTCTACATTACAAAATATAATGTAATGAGTAATGGACATTTTCCACATTACAAGATCCAATGTAATGAGTAACGGAAATTATTTACATTGGAAAATATAATGTAATGAATAATGGAACATTTGTACATTACTGAATGTAATGGGCAATGAAATATTTTTTCATTACCCATTGAATAATTAACGAATAATGCACTACTTTTTCA